>SNQJ01S0046352.1:8968-41242 GCA_010110895.2 Picea sitchensis
CAGGGTTAAAATATTATATATATTTCAACTTAAAACAATCTAATATATATATATATATATATAAAGAAAATTTAATAAATAATTAAAATATAATGTTACAACTAAAATTAAAATTAAGCCAATTAAAAAAAACTTTGTATTGGTAACGTGGGGATTGCATGCCACCCACTTGCCTGAAGACTCACAAGTCGGCAACGTGGGGCTTGCATGCGACCCACGTTCCCTTCACTCTCCTTATTTGGAATAAAAAATTACCATCTCTTTTAAACCCTAAACTCTTCCACTTCTCCCTCATTTGTTGTGGCTATGCGAGGAGGCGTGAGGGAGCATGGACGCCATGGTTAACCCTCTCCTCCATACTACCTGCAACTCAGGCGACATCCATACTCCACTCACCTCATCACAACAACTATGGACGACTATAGAACTTGGCAATTGCGTTGGGATGTATGTTGCATGGCTTGTTCCAACGGGGCGTTGCTTCTCTTCTAATGATGAAATTGGAGCTACAGGGACATAATGCAATGGAGGGCCGGATGGATTAAACATGGATTCAGACAAATTTTCAGACCTTTCCTTAGGGTGGTGATATTGGCATGTAACACCAAATCTACATTCTCCTGTTTTCAAGAAATATGGACAATTAGGCTGGCCAGGTCTTTTTGAGAATGTCTACTTCTAGGTGACACTTGCCTGAGTTTGCATTACAGGGAGTGGCATTGTTTCAGAGGAGAAAGGTGCAGTTATGGGGAAAACAGTCTGCTTAATACTCTTAGATCAGTCACTGCATTATGTTGAATTATTCAAAAAATCAACACCAGGGTAATACTTTTTCTCCTCTGAAGATGGGAAGGAACGTACAGGACCATATTGCAAGGGAATCCCCATTTGACCTGGCATGCAAGTGGATGAGTGTTCATTTCTCTTAGGGTGGTGATATCTACAGGATGCACCAAATTTACACTCTCCTGTTCTCAAATAATGTTGACATTCTGGTTGGCCAGGTCATTCAGGGAACGCCTCTTCAGTTTGTGTATTCATAAAACTCATTCCAATGGGAAGTTTTGCTTCTGAAGATGACAAGGTATTTTATCATCAGAAGGAGAGGCTGTTAGTCCTGTCATCTTCAGAAAATTCAAATTCAACAGTCATGGCGTCATCCTCGAATTCCAATTCAACAGCCACAGGAGCTTCTTCCGCTTCAGGGAATCAACTGGTGGAATGGCAATGGAAAACTGATGACCTGCCTGGGCATTCCTATGATGCTTCATGTAGTCCATCCATTGAGGCCACGCATGCCCGGGGTGACTACTCCATGGAGATAAGCATCGACCAGGGTTCGACTCCCACTTGCGTCATTTACTTCCAGAACGAAGACCTCAGACAGGTAGAATGCTTTTTCCTTATTCGTTTTCACTGCTCTAGAAGAATTTTCAACACATTGTAATATTAATGTTAAATTAATGTGGGCATTTGTTGCATGAGCTTGAAATCCACTCCTGCGTCGAATTTACTTAAGTTTAGTTGATTGCTTTACTGTGTTTGTAATACGGGGATTGATGAGTGGTTTGGTGAGGGTTATTGTAATTTGAGTGAATTTATACAAGCAGTTTCTTAATCTTTGGTCGCATTCGTGTTACAAGCATGATCACTGGATTTCAGCTTAACTCTACCAATTTCTAGTCTAATCTCTCAATGGATTCCTTAATCTTTGGTTCATTTGACATTATGGCTCTGTACTTAGATTACAAGGACGATTATGGACTTTCACCAACTATGAGGTTAATTTTGCAATAAAAAAGTATTCTTTGACACTGAAATATAAAGAATTGAAGCCAATTTTAGAAGAAGTTCTCAATCTTTAGTTAATTCTGCATTATGGTTGATTTTTCCAGTTCTTATGTTGGTTTTACAAGATAATCCAACTCTAGTTAGCCTTATCCACAACTGTAATTGCTAGTTTTAATTTCTAGCTGTTAAAATGGAAAATTTGTAATCTTTGACTATGGAAAAAGAGTTGAAAAAAAAACAGAGAAGAAAAAAACAAAAACATATTAAAAAAATATAAAACATGAGAAATAAAAGACTGACTGAAGCCAATCAAATGCTTGTTTTACTTTGGTAAATTTGTTTTTTTTTTACATTTTCAATTTGTATTGCATTTTTTTTTATATTTGTTTTAAAATTTCTGTGTTTGGTTTGCAGGTTAGGAGTAGCTGTGGTTAGAGCTTGGAGTTTTGGCCCTCGGGCCCAGATTTCAAACAAAATCTTTGATACCATGTGTAGTAGCCAAATAAATTTAACGTCAAATAATTACATAAATTGTAACAGTAATATCTACTTGATTTTAGAAAATTCACTAATTTCTTTTAATTGAGCACATACGCATTTTAAATTGATCAATGAATAATAAAATTTTATAATAGATTAAAAATAAATACATAATTTTAAATACCTGGGTCTTATGCTAACCCTCTGTTTGTCTACTTGTCCTGTTGACCTTTGCTGAACTGTGTAAACACTGCCCAAACCTTGTTCCACCCTGCCAACTAAGACAACTTCCTAGCTCCAAGATATCATATGGATATCCTGGCCCCCGTGCCCAAAACCCCCAGCAAACCGATGCCCCCTGAACTAATCCTCCCAAATCCAGAACTCAACTCCCCTCTCTGCCAATCCCAGAGCCCCCAAAGAAAATAATCCTCCCGTAGAATGATCCCCCTCCTTCCTTCGTAAACCTCCCCTCATCTTGCCCCTTCACCGACTTTCCCCTCCTTCATTACTTTCCTTATCCATTTATTAATTATCTTATCCTTTAGTAGTTAATGCCCCTTATCCCATTATTCATGTTCCTTATCCCCTTTATTTATTATCTTATCTTATATTTAATGTCCTATCCCTTCCCGAATACGTAAGATTTAATTTAACAATATAATTTATTATCCCTATTAATTTAATACCCATGTCAATGAATGTAACATGTAATTAATTAATCAATTAATTAATCAAATTGAAACCATTAATTAATTAATAATTATTTAATTAGTATCATTATACCAATCTTGTTTAATTAATACCATATTAAGACAATTAATCCCCTAATTAATTTTTACTTAATAATCCTTAAACATTTATTCAACTAGGGCTGTTACAGAATGCCTCTGAGCCTATGGTCGGGTGGAAGTACGAACACCCACAGTCAGTTAGTTGGCTACCACATGTAATAGATAAGTAATCGCAAATCTTGTATATTTAAGTGGCACTGCGAATTAAAGATGGATATACTGTGAATGACCCAGAGATGTGCATGTTTTCTTAATGGTTATACTTTATCTCTTTATTCTTGTTTAAATTATGTATTTAAGTACGTACCAAATTTCATGTTTTATACTTGTAAATGCTTGCGTCCTGTGGTGGCTTAATATAGAGTCATGAAATGTGAGTTCATCGACCTGGGGCACCGTCTCATGTATGCATGTTGATCCTCCTAATCATTCTAAGTCCCTTGGAGAATGGAGTTTGTTAAGCTAAGGAGAGGTGGTGCAGATATGCACAGGCTCTCTATGAGGCAAGAAGAGATCGAGAACCACTTAGGTTCTATACTTGATGAAGGAGTGCAAGGGGTGTGCAAAAGACCCTTCTAAGTGTTAAGTTTAGGATAAAGAGTGCAAAGCTCTTAAGATTTTCAGAGCTAGCAAATCTCACGAAGAATAGCGACGCTGAAGTATCGAAAGGGAAGGATCCCTTGTTTGGAAGACAAACGAACAAGATCTATTCGGGAAGATCCAAGGTCTATCATGACCATTGAATATGGGAAAGAGCGGGGGAGTTAACCCCTTGATTCCTTTGGACTTCACGAGTTCAACGAATTGAGCGAGGTCATCGTGAGGGAGGTAGAAATACCCGAAGACCCGAAGTCCCGATGTTAATCTGGGCCTTAGAATTGAGGATGTCTAGGAGCCATCTCGACCGTCAGATCCATGAGGTAGTCAGTCCAACATTGACCTCTTTGGGAGAATAGGGGCTTAGTAATGCCAAAACTCTCAAAGAAGGAAGTAGAGAAGTAATGTGTACCATGGATCTATGGATCCTTTGGGACCCCTCTCGACTCTTCGATCGAGGGAATATGGGGATTATGTTGAGAGTACGTGGGGACCCATGTGTGAAGTGAGGGTGATGCCATGTGTCCCACTCAGAGTGGCACAGACTGGGGTATTAACAGACGGTTAACCATGAGTTTCCTTTGGAAATCCGCGGAGCGACGGAGTCCATTTGTACCGTCGATCTGAGGGAGAGGATACGTGGGAAATTCGTTAAGTTCAGGTGAATGTACTCCAGGAGAACGGATTATTGGAACATTCGGATCACCCAAATGATGAAGTCCCGAAGTAAACTAGGACCGTTGATCTGGAAGGATGCGTGGCGCTTGATATAGAACTCTGAGTACGAAGTACTTCAGGAGGAAAGTTTGTGTGAGCGTCTGGGACTCCCAAACATTGAAGTCTCGAAGTGAATCAGGACCATCAAAATCCCCAAAGACACACGACGTCGGATTGTAAACTTAGGAGAATTTCCATTATGGGGGAATTCATGTGGTGGTTGTCTTCGTGCCTATTGTTTTGGCATCAAGTCACAACTCGCAGTCATATGCAAGTATAATGGGAATTAAAGAACCTGAAGGACTTAGAACATGATATATTCCAGTTCTGAGTTCTGTTCAGATGATGGAGGCCATGGCTGGGGAGCCCTGGAAGAGAAGAATGGAGTAGAATCCCCGAATGAGGACTTCGATTCTCTTAAGAAGCAAAATTTTTTTATGCCCTGCCATGGGTGTGTTACAAATTGGTATCAGAGCATGGTTACAACACTTGGACTGCTTGGGCTCATGAAAGAGTAGAGTGATTTTCTTTCTTAGAAAACTTTAAGGGAGAGGGCGTACTACCCTACCCTATATAGCAAGGCATGATTCAGACACAGGCCTAGATGGGCCGAAGAATAATCATGAGATTATGTCCACTAAGGAGAAGGACTGTAGAATGAAATTGTAATTTGGAAATTCCTACGGAATTTCAGCAAAGGAATTATATTGTCCCTTTGTCAAAGTTATAACTACTCTTATAGGAGTAGGGATGTGTTGATCAATATTACTGATAAGACCTAAATGTGAATGACAGAGGTGGAATAAATTATGTTATGTAGTTTCACAAGCTAGACAAGGGACATGAACTAAGTTGTGCTGTTATAGTGTGACAATGTCTACCTACTAAAGCAGGTAGAGTCTCTTGCAATTGAGATGGCTGGTTATGTAAGGATTAAGATCCTCATGAAGAATTCCTTCATGATTAAGGAAATTTGGTAAGGACTGGTAGGATCCTTAGCAAGTTTTAATTACTGCATTATTAAAAGACTAAACCCTAAGTATATAACTCATCATGACCAAGAGGACTGATGAAAATATGTAGGTTCATATTACTTGACCTATAATGGTTAAAACCGACAACAAGGATGATCTATTTAAGAAAGATAAAGAGGATTCCTTTGGGACTATTGCTAATTCCCAAGATTGACCCTTTTTGGTTTCTCCCATAAAGAGAGGGAAACATCCGTATGAATTATGACTGTAAGACTAGTCATATGAATGATCATAACCTCTCACTAAAGAACACTAATATTGAAACTAAAATATCAATGTAAAAGGGGTGCAAGAGGTGCACCTACGTCTATGTGTATACATACTTATAATAATAATATGGATGCAAGCCCTCAACTGAGAGGGAAGCTCAATATTGAGTATCCTGATGATGCTTGTCATAATAATGATTGGAAGATCCATGGGAGGAGGATTTGGAAGCCTGATATGTCCATGTATATGAATGATATGGAAAACGGTGCAAGCAATAAGCTAGCATGATGAATACTTAACTGTGTTTAATTATTCTTGAGTGAATGTGTTTAATGATTTGTGGATCTTCTTAACATGAAGCCCGATATTAATACCAGTTAGGTATGAATGATATTAAAAGTGCAAGTGATGCACATGTATGATGTAAGAGAATATTTATAGGCATGATATGGTTACCTTAATGAGTGAAATATAAAGAAGGAATTGCTCTTGTCTAGATTAAATGAATACTATGGAAACATGTGTTGGCATAGGGGCAGACCCAGGGTTCAATGCTACAACAATGCACCAACAAAACCCTAACTACCGTCCCTTTCAGAAACACCTGCAAAGCAGATGAAGTCTCACTTGTGGTAGAGGAAGGGGTGGTTGCAGGACTCTAGTTTCTACAACCTTAGCCGGGACACAGATATGTGACTGTAGCACCTTACATAACACTTAGCAGTTATAGTTCAGTAGTATTCAACCTTTGTCTACAAAGTAGATAAACCCTAATTACAGTGCATCATAGTATTCAACAAGATTCAACAGATCCAAGAACTAATCATACAAATAGAGATCAGATCTAGCAGATTCAGTACTAAGAACATTCACACAGGTCAGATCCAACATTTACTCTCACTATTAAGCACAAAGCAACAACATATCTACCTATAATTCATCTATATCAAAGCACTAAGAAAGTAAATACATAAACACATTACCGCATCACACAAAGCATTCACAACACAGGATGTACATGGTTCATCCCCACCCTAGGGCTATGTCCACCAACTCTTTGTCTTATTTATTAGCTTTCGTCAATATTCTTACATGCACAGAGACTTTAGATCAACTTCGCAGGGGACAGGAGATCTACACACTCTTTGCTAGACCCTCCTTCCCCAAGCTAGGTTACAAAACAAATCCTACATACAGTCCCTTACATCCACTTTCACTCAGCCTTGAAAACATACAAAAAGCACTTACAACTGTTACTTTCACTCAACACCACTTACGACTGAATTGTCATTCACACTTAGCCATTCATATTCACTACATTTCCCATCATCTATTTATACATTACAAAATCAAGCCTAAACATGGGTAAACCCATGGGACAACATCCCCATACCCGTTACATAATCCCAAATCCCAAAAATCCCTAAAAAGGGGGTCGATATCCTGTGATCTCTGCTTCCTCTTGTGATCCACCTTCGACAGCCTTTCGATGTCCCCAAAATAGGTCAAACATGACCAAGGATCCTCAAAACTTGGTCAAGGGCCAACAAGCCCCCAACACTCACCCATGACTCATCCCAAGTCACTCTACTTTGGGTAGCTCTACTTCAAAAGCCTCGAGCTTGGCTCAAGCTACTTCAACTTGTTTCTATGCCATGGCCTCCTGTTAAGCAAACTCTTGGATAACAGCTTCGTTGACAGGTCCATCTAGGCGCTGTTCTACTATAGTGATGAATTTCTCTAGTTCTTCTCTTTGGCCTTTCATATCTGTGAATAGCTGGCAAGTGTCATCCTGTATAGGTTGGGGCCTCTGAGTCACTTCCATGACACTGCTCTGAATGACATGGACCTGCTATTGAGAACTGCATTGTTCTTGGGATCAATTCATCCTCTCAATGGCTAACAGGGGCTTCAACTGTGCATGTATTACTTCTACTTGATACTTCACCTCTTGGAGATGTGACTCCAGTGCCTTCAGTTCTAGATTCTTAGTGAGTCACTCATACGTTTGGGCACTTTTATCACTTAGTTTCTTGCATTCCATGGAAAGGGATTTTATTCTCTCAATTGTGCCTCGAGCAGTTGCATCTCTTTGATCTCTCACATCCTGCGGAGTGTTGGGCACCACGTGGAGCTCTAAGTCTACTATTCTTTGTTGTAGCTACTGGATAGCTTCCATGAGTTTCTCTACTTGATTCTCAACTCGTTCTTCTTCCCTTGTCTCTAAGCCCATCACAGATCAAAGTGCTCTGTTGACTTCTTATTTCACTTCGAGCTTCTCGACAAGTAACTGTTCCTTTTCTTGCTGAATCTGTGCTTTGTCCTTTTCAAACCTCATCTAGAGAGGAACCTTCTCCTACTTCGCAAGTCAGCATTGTTCTACGAGTACTTCTTGCACTTGCTTGAAGGCTTGGTTGGCTTGTTCATTTTCTTCTTGTGCACGATGAAGCTGAGCTTTGGTCACATCAACTAGTCGACAGAGTTGGGCTGGCTCATCTCCCAATTCTGGTTCTCCTGATGGCAGGGGCACACTAGACACTGAGCAACTAGATTGAAGGGCCTGTTGTATGCCTTAGAGTTCAACCTTTATTCTATTGTACATCTCCTCCTGCTTGGCTTCTTGTTTATGCAAGATTTTATGCGAGGTGTCATTTATAGATATGATGATGAAGTCAAAGTGATCGACAGTCAGTACAGTATTCATCTTAGTCATGGTGGCTCTGGATTTCTTTCGGGAAGAGGGTTTCGAGAGAGAAACCTTCATCTTCTTCAAAATGTCAGCCTCATCTATAGACGATGTTACTTCTCCTTGCTTCTGATCATATTCTTTTCCATTGATCTCTTGTACCTCATCATCAGCCCCTCGGCCAGGTGATGTTGAAGAAGTATTTTCTGAGGCATTGCTTAAGTCTTGGACTTCTTCGTTTTTCTTCCTTTTGCTGGTTCCGGGTGTGTCATGTTCTATGTGAGTGGCCTTTGGGCTATCAAGTTTAGGATCAAACATCTCTGTAGGATCAATGGGGATAAGGAAGTTGGCTGACCATTCCTTAGTTATCTCTTTGAGGTCCTCTTCGATGAGCTTGTAGTATGACTGAAGCTCCTCCTTATGTTCATCTACTCATGCAGTAATATAGATGAAGTGTCGATCTGCCCAGAACTTCATGATGGATCAGAAGAATTATAGTGTGTTCGACATCATGCGAGGCTCAACTTCGATAGCCCTCTTCAGCTGAAGCTAATATGTGTGAAATACAACATTCGACTGCCACTATTTTTCCATATTGCTCGAGTACCAGAGCATGGTGAACTTCATAGCAAGCGGATCAAATGGATCAATGTCTGAGAAGGTCGCACCTTCTGGCATATCCTAAGCAACAAAAGTGATGAGGATCAAGAGCCAGCTAAAGTGGAACTCGTAGCCCTGATCCTGTGCTTCATGACAGTCTAATTCTAGCTGATTAACTAGTACTTCACCCATTTCATCTGTACACCTTGCACACATTTCCTCACGAGGTAAATGAAAAAGCCTGTGACCTGCGTGGTTTTGTTATTTTGTACTAGCTTCCCTGCAATTAACTGACATGCTAGGCGTACTGCACCATTCTAGATGGAGGATAACTTTTATCCTCACACCCCCTTCTATACATCGCCATATGTATCCTTGATATTTTGTGCTAACCCATGATCTATGGCTTTCCCTGGATAGAAATCCTACGGGTCGGGTCCTTGCATACTCAATCCGGTTATCCTATGGATCAACGTCGTATCGATTGTGATACGATGGTCTAGCCATAAGTAGCTGCCATGGCAACATGAAAGTAGGATCTTGACACAGGCGTTAACTTCTTGGTTCCTTCCAAAGTGTGGGATTTTCATTATGTTAAATAGGGTGGACTGTGCGAGGTTCATCGTCCATGGATAGGGGATTACTTTCAAGTTCTTCCCCTTCATCCTGGTCAAGTATTTATATGGGGCGAGCGTACTATGGTTCTTTCGGTCCCCTAAGTTGAAGTCGTTAAACTTCGATGCTGCGATCTTGTCCTGCTATGCCCGAACTGCACGTATCCCCTTCAGGAGGTACACAGTAACCATGGTGTACTCAAAATCTCTCAGTACACTATCACGACTCACCGAGCTGGCTAGAGGTAGGATATAGTTAGGTAATATGGTCGGTATTATCTTCGCATTTGTTAGGTCGTCTTTGTGCTTGGTTCTCTTTTCGACTGCTGGTCGGGATGGTCCGGATCCATGAGCAGTCGACGGGGAGGCAAGCACTCCTCTTTTCGATGACGTTTGTATGCCCTCAGACATTACTCTTTCAGTCATGAGGTCGATGAGTACCTCCTTCATAGACTCTTCGACTGCACTAATTTATTTGGACATACATGCTCGTGGTTGTCTATCTCGAGTTTGAAGAATAACTACTCAATAGAATGGGATGGATAGCGATAGCTTGATTATCACTGCGTGATATCAACAAATTGGTGAGATCAAATAATCATAGTTGGAAAAAGTGTTCTCGGTGCAAGGTTCGACAAAATATATAGATAACTTAAACAATGGATCTCTCCAATGGGAGAGAAGCCTTCATTAATTCATTTCTATCCATTATGGTGCGGTCCCAACAGTCTAGTGGCGAACCTTTGACCATAAATTCCCTTCTACCCATTCGGGGTATCGGTCTAATGGTGATACTGTTCCCAAAGGCTATATTGCTTCACCATGGTGAAGTGCCATGTGATGCTGTTTTGATATCCCGACGAGGTTCCAGTTTTGTAAATTTTCCTTCCGTGAAGTTCCCTCTGGAACCTTCTGTAACGTTTTGATCTTTGATCTCTTCTTGCTTAGTTTTCTATCCTAATTTCCAATGAGCTTCATCTCAGTATTCCTCTTTTCATTTTGATTCTTATCTCCTCTTGGCATAACAACTTCATGTTGTTGAGATTCTTTCCTAGGATTCAAGGGCAATACTTATTTTGGGGTAGGTTCTTCAGTCTTCTGTGAGTCTTCTTGTGTTCTTCCAATGTCGACATCCAAGTCTCTGGTTTTAAATAGCTTTGATATGTTATCCTGTTATATAATCAAGTGTGCGATCTTCCTGGTCATGAAATATTTTAATTCCTATTTCTTCTGCTCTAAGAATTCTTCTTCTTTCCTTCTGTCCTGATCCCTCTCAATCCAAGGTTTTCCTAGTAATATAGAAAATGGGGCGCTATTCTCAATAAATTTAACAACTTCAAATTCTTCCTCTGTCGAAGTTCCATGAGCCCTCATAGATATCTGAGTGAGCTTTCCACATAGGTTTATCAACTTTCCTCTAAATAATCCTATTCCCCTCAGTGAAGGAATCATAGCATGCTTTCCTAAGGTTTCCCAAGTTCTTTCTATCATAATATTCACCCATGTTTCTCCATCCAGGACACTGTCTATGTCGAAGTCTCCTATTCTTGCTTCTATGCACTCTTTTTCTTTGAAGATCTCTGATAATTTTATATTTCGGTGGTCATTCAGGGTTTCTTTCAGTTGCAACAATAGAGTCTCTAATTTTTTCTGGGGTTCTGCCATGGTCTTAGTGTCTTGACCTTTCTCAGGCTCTTCTTAGCTCATATTCATTCTTTCAACCTTAGCAATCATTCTAGGGAAATCCAAAACTTCATGATCCATAAATTTACAACAAAGACAACTAAGTATTCTACCAGGGCATTCCTTAGAAAGATGTCCCGGTCTTCTGCAAATGTAACAAAGAGTTAATCCTCTCTTTATTTTAAATGATCCCTAACCCTTCCTATACTGCGCACTAGAATCATAGTATCTAACCTGCAAAAAAACATTTCTAGGATCCTGCATCCATTTGTTAGTCCAAACATTCGTTCTATGAATGGGTATAAGATATATTGCATTATTTCTATCAGATCTACTCATATCAAACCTCTTTTCTTCTAGTTGTTCCCTAGTTTTCAGGCTAGGACAAAATTTATCAAATATACCTAGATCCGTACTTTTGAAACAAAAAATTCCACTAATCTTACTTTCAACAAAGCACAAAGATTCCAGATCTAAAAATTTTCACTATTCTTACCTCTAGCAGAGCACAAATCATTCAAATATTACCTCTTTTGTTCAGATCAAGCTTATTTTCTTAGCACAAAGATTCACAGATTGAGTAGAATACTGTGCACTAGGGAAACAGATCTATGTAGAGAGCTTTCACAGTTTCAGGTCAGATCTTCACACAAAGATTCTCTTTCCTTAGTTCCCAACAATCACAGTTTCAGTTCATATCTTCGCACATAGCTTCTTATTTATTAGTTCCAAGCAATCAAAGTTTTAGCCACAACAATAGAACCATTTGTTGGCACAGGGGAAAACCCAGGGTTCAATGCACCAACAACGCACCAACAAAACCCTAACTACCGACCCTTTCGGCAACACCTGCGAAGCAGATGAAGTCTCATCTGAGGTAGAGGAAGGGGTGGTTGCATGACTCCAGTGTCTGCAAACTTAACTGGGAAAGAGATCTGTGATTGTAACACCTTACATAACACTTAGTAGTTATAGTTCAGTAGTATTCAAACTTTGTCTACAACGCAGATAAACTCTAATTACAACACAACACAATATTCAACAAGATTCCTCAGATCCAAGCAATAAGCATAAAAATATAAATAAGATCTAGCAGATTCAATACTAAGCACATTCACATAGGTTAGATCCAACATTTACTCTCACTATTAAGCACAAAGCAACAACATATCTACCTATCATTCATCTATATTAAAGCACTAACAAAGTAAACACATTAACACATCACACAAAGAATTCACAACACAGGATGTACGTGGTTCACCCTGTTATCGGATAAATCGGTAGGTGTGAACACTAGCAAATCTCCCTAGATCCACCTGGATCTAGAACAAAATAGGACAGGACACGACTCTTTCCCTAAGTTGTAGTCATTGAATCTACTAATAAGGAAGAATGAGTGACATACCTTAATATCGCTTCCTTAGGTCTCTGTTGTTCCCGCTTCGCTCTGGTGCTCTTGTGAAATCAAGTCCAAGACAACACAAACCAACCAAAGTGAAGATAGAAAAGTATATTCAATGTCAACCTATGCATATGATCAAGGAGTTATGCAACAAAATAAGAGTAATTTTATGGGAAAGGGACATGCCGCTGTATTATATTAATTGAAAGTAGAATATACAACTGGATCGCCTTGATGTTGCAAGCTTCCTTTCAGTGACCCTTGGTTCCAAGACACACACTTGCTCTATACTTCCATGAAGAAGATCCAATACAACTTGGTGGGCCAAAAAGAGTCTCCAAGCTTCTATCCAAGCAAGGTTCTTCACACAATTCTTTCACCAATTCTCCATTCAATATTGCTTAACCTTTTCCATGAGAATCCTTTCAGTATATAGGAGATTACATGGATGAGGATGATCCCACTAAATCTAAGAATTCAGTAGGATGCCAACCATACGAATGCCAACTCATTTTCTAAAAAATCCCCTTCTAGAACCTTCGCGACCTCTTCTCTTTTCCAAGCTTAAAAACAGGTTCACACCCTATCTATGGAGCAGACTACGAACAGTTCGCACCCCAAGTGTGGGTTTCCTATGAGAATGGGGGATTTTTGCACCCTATAATAGAGGCAGCCTACGAACTCACCTTAAAAATGTGTTTTTGGAAGAAGATAACAGTCACTTTTCTTAGGCAAAACGCCCTTGTGGGAGCCTGAATACATCACTTGTAGAAACATCACCAAAGTGACCAAAATCATGTGTAATAGAATGCCCCCCAAAGTATGAGGCCAAAACTTGTGACAGCTGAAATACTTTGTAAAATGTGTGTGTGTCTCAAAAACAAGGAGCACACCTAGTCAGAAACCTGTAAACAACCAAGTATCTGTGGAATATAATACTAGTTCTGAGGTAGGCATTCCCATACTCAGATCACAAATGAATGGAATCGTAAACGTATGTCATGGCCACCGATCATACACCATGGATCCATGTCATAAAAGTGATACATAGACACCAAGAATACACTGTGGATCTATGTGAGAAGACTCGAATAATGACATAGCCACGAGACATACGAAGTGGATCTATGTGCCGATACAAATCATACATACTCCATCACAGTCTGGGTAAAAAATATAAGATCTAGGGTCTTCAATCCCGTCACCTGAAAGTATGGATATAGCCATGTGATTACATCTGTTGAAGTCGAACATGGTAGAAATGACTGATTACCAGTCATTGATGAAAATCGTTAACAAGTGTGAGGGAAATCACCATTGATGTCAATGAATCCCAAGGTACTGAAGTACAATTTGAACAAATGAAAATGAATGAGATGACATCGAGCACTCGGCGGATACCCCTGTCGAAAGTGAAGAGACCTGCCATTAAGGAATGTAGGTGCCAAGGTACTAAATGATTTCTATGTCTTATTTTTGGATAATGAGTTGGAGTCGACGGAACAAGACTCGTCATAGGAGGGCCTTGATGTATCCCCCATAAATGACATGAAACAAGTAACATATTTTGAGGATGAAACAGAGTATGAACAAGGGTTGAAATCTACACAAGGAAGGCTGACAGAGTAAGAATGGACAACTGCAGATGGCCGACTCGATAGAGGGCCTGTTTGGACTTCTCTTGAACATATGAACAACATGACTAATGACTTGGAAGCACTGACTCAAAGACAACCCAAGATATGACCTTGTAGCAAGTCAAACGAGAGACAAGTGGATTTCCCAACCCGGATTCAAATGATGAATAGGGGGTGTCATGTTTAAGAGCGATACTTACTGCCATTAATATGAATACGAAAACACATTCCTTTCCCAAAATTTCCCCCACCATTTTTGGCGAGTACCTCTTTATTTTTATGCAAGCTTGAGGAGGATAACATATGCTTGTTAATGTAAGCTCATTGTTCGGACGAGTCCCTCAGAGTATATTTAACGATTCCTAGGAAGGAGTGGCTCGGTCCCATATGGGCCTTTCGATGTTTGTTTTACGAGTGAAAAGAAAGAAAACTCGGGGGTTTTTCATGTTTTGAGAGTCTGAAAAACACTTAAATAGAAATCTCCCAGTTCCTTTTTCGTAAATAAGTTCGATGAGACCAAAAAAGTGATAAACTATCGCATGTTGAACGTTTTCTTCAAATACTTTAACGAGCGTGAAGAGAACAAGATCGCTCAAAATCTTTTCATTTTTAAGGAGCGTGAAAAGAGCTTAAAGGACAATCCCTTAGGTTCATCGTTTTCATGTTACCATGACAAGTACGAAAAGAGGAGAAAAAATATACTCGGTTACATTCTCATATATTTTCGAGTGCGAGAATGAACGAAGACTGAGCTCAAGGTTTTTCCTATAAAAACCCTAAAAAAGTAGTCGCATATGCGACAAAAAGAAAAAACACTCGTACCCCCCTGTTCGGACTTTGAAGTTGCTATACCTGTAAAACATCGTACTCGCAAGGCTATTAGGGCATTGGGTTTTATAAGCAAAATAAAAATAATATATAAAAAATCAATAAAAAAATAGTAAAAAGTGAATAAATATGGGTAAAAAGGGATTTTTACCATTTCATTGTGATTTTGCCCAAAATTTGTCCAACATACCTCATTTTCCCCAAAATGTCTTTGCTCGATTGCGGGAGGCACAAGCGATCATTCGGCGAACCGTTTTAGCCAAGGAGGTAAGATCTTGATCCTTCAACTTATCATGGTTCATTTTTAGTTTTTATTGACAATTTCTTGGGTTTTAATTCCATTTTACGGCCAGACCATACGCTCAAGCATTCTTGTAGGTAGGCCTTGTGGGACCTATGAGAATCTCACACTGTGCCAAAGGCTCACCTACGAGGGCCAAAACATAGATTTTAAAGTTAAGTTTTGCTCAATAAAAATTATGCAAAAGTTTGAAACATGTTGCTGACTCTTCTCTCATGTCTCTTGTGTAGGTGTTTGACCATCACAATGTTGGAGTGGCGAGAAAGAGAACATGAGGAGGATGATGGCATTGCTAAGAATGAACCGGGTATAGTCGCTACCTTCCGGGACTGTGGGCTATTGAAATTCTTCAGGATTCTGGGCATGAGAGCCCAACTTAGATTGTTGGAATACTTGGTCCACATGTGGGATGTGGACCAACAATTATTTCACGTGGGAGTCCATATGCTGACCTTAGATATCGAGGATATTTATTTTCTAACGAGGTTGTCATGGCATGGATACCATGCTAGCTTGATCGGTGGCCGAGATGGTGGACTCCCTATGAGTGAGTATTGTCACCAGTATTGTGTTCCCGAGGCAGAAAGAAGCAAGGGTAAGGTTGCTATTTGGGGGGTCCAATATTTGACCCTACGGACCATCTTGTTCACTATTGCATGCATGGATGGGAGCGTGGCTCCAGACATGGATCTCCAGAGCTACTTCCAATACGCCATAGAGTGCACAGAGACTTAGGTCTTCAACTGGTCGGATGCAGTTCTCCGCAGTATGAAAAGACAATTGACGAAGTGCAGAAAGGGTGACTTGAAGCAGTTTGGGTACATATCACTTTTGGTGTCATTCTTCCTCGAGAGGGTCCCACTGCTGCGATTACAGGTTTATTGGGGTTTACCGACCCCATAGGATCCGAGGATGCTAAGCTGGTGCAACTTCATGGCTCGACATGTAGCACGACCTATCATCATGTATAATGATTCATTTTTCAACTCGTTAAGGCCCCAGATGTTGATGATTGATGATTATGCATATGGTGGTTTGGATTTTTGAGGGGATCTGGATTTGGCCCTGCCTGAGGATACTCAGTGGGGTGATCTAGGTAAGAAATACACATTTTGTTCTTTTTAAATTTTTTTGTAATTTTTATCATATGAATTTTTTTTGTGTTTATCCAAGAACTAATAAAAAAAACTCTTTTTGATGACATAGATGTGGGGCCATATCGACCTCCGAGAATGTCTCCTATTCAATGACGAGGAGAAGCGGCTCCAGTGGCAAGATGGGATGTTGAAGCCTATGAGGCAATGGAGTAGAACTTGGAGGGGCTAATCACGGATGTCCCAGACATTGCTATTGGGGAGATCCTGAGACGTTACCAATGCCATACTGTGGGCGTGTCCGAGTTTATCAGTCAACTGCTTCGTAGGGTATCCTGAGAAGTCATGTGTTATCGTGAGCGTCATCTGTGCCGCTATTTTGTAGAAGCTATGGGCTTCGTATTTAGATATTTTGGTCCTTGGACAAAAACTTTTTGTAAAAACTTTTGATCGTTATATACATATATATGGCTTCTACCGGCTTATTTTGTGTTGTGTTATACATGTAATGTGTGATTGGTTTATAAATGTCCCAAATGTATTTCTAACACATAGTTAGCTAAAGCATCAATCAATGTGTTTAGACATCTAGGAATGTGATGATATTCAATATAATCAAAATAATGTTCCAAGAGGTGAATTCGTAAATATACTCATAATAAAGTAGGACTTCGAATAGCATAGACATTACTTAGCTGTAGTACTAATAGCTGCGAATCAAGTCGTATAACCAGGTGGCCGATACCAAGTGAAATAGAATCAATCAACAATTCGATGAAGATGCTATATTCCGCAATATTATTGGTTGCACGACCAAGGCACACACCTCGCAGACTGATAAGTTCATTTGTAGGTGCATAAATTCCCCATGCAGCAGAAGAAAGATTCTGAGTACTATGACTAGTTCCATCAGCGAAGCCAATGTGGGGTAGAAAAGACTCTGACATCTGGAAACCAAGAACAACATAAGATAAGCGGTCGGGGGTAGAGACCAAATAACGAAAAAATCATACTAAAGCAACACACAAAAAGTATGATACAATAAAATACAAGCACTCATGCACATGTGATCTTAGGCATAGTACTTCTTTAAGTACAACCCATTTCTAGGTTCACTCAAAGGGATACCGTCATAGTCCACCAACTCGTAAGCTCCTTTCTCCAATACTCGTCTGACGATATAAGGACCTGGCCACATAGCTTCAAATTTTCAGGCTCCTAGCACATCCCGATCTTGTTCGTAAAGGAGAACCAGATCACCTTCGGAGAAAACCCGTGGCCTGACACGTTTCTCGTATTGGGATTTGGCATGTTTCTTCTGGGCTTTTATAACTAGGGTGACATCGCGATGTGTTTCATCTAATTGCATGAGATACAATAGACGTTCTTCTTTGGCATAAGTGTTTGGGAGAAGTTTGACGACCGGTTTTAAGGAGGGTATCTCACATTCAATTGGCAAGATGGTGTCTAGACCATAGACTAACTGGAATGGTGTAAACCTAGTGGTAGACTTAACAGATGTCTGGTAAGCCCACAATGATGAAAACAACATCGTGTGCCAACTCATTTTGTAAATCCCTATAATTCGTAGAAGCATGGTAATAAGGACCTTGTTTCTTGCTTTAACTTAGTTGTTTTATTGTGGGTAATAGGGTGTTGAGTTTTCATGGCGAAGACCCAACTTTTCAGTGAGTTCGGACATCATGAAGTTTCTAAAGTG
This sequence comes from Picea sitchensis, assembly GCA_010110895.2. NCBI lineage: Eukaryota > Viridiplantae > Streptophyta > Pinopsida > Pinales > Pinaceae > Picea > Picea sitchensis. The sequence goes on from SNQJ01S0046352.1 coordinate 27,160, forward strand.
GCTACCGTGATCAGTAACTATATCCTGAGGAACACCAAAACGATCAATGATGTGATTGAATATGAATAATGCTGCAATCTTTCTGGTATTGTCGAATGTTGGCATTGCCTCGACCCATTTCGTAAAATAATCTATGGCTACAATAATGTATCCATGCCCCCCGGCCGAGTGAGGGTGACATGTCATGAAATCGATACCCCATTTTGCAAAAGGACCAACGGAGACCACATGGTGTAGAGGAGAAGGGTGTGATCATATTTTATTGTTGTAGGTTTTGCAAGTGTGGCATTTTTGGATGGCAATTATACAATCGTTGAATAAAGAAGGCCAAAAATACCCTGCCCATAAGATTTTCTGGGCAGTAGCATACCCATCCATGTGACCACTACAGGGTCCAAAATGGCAGTCATTCAGGGTTTTCTTGGCTTCGTCAAACGTGAGGTAGTATCAAAAAATAGAGTCAATCCCACGATGATAAAGAGTATCACCGAGGATAATATATTGACGGGCTTGGTAGCGTATTCAACGAAGATCAGTGCTAGACAAATTGGGCCGAAAATTCTGGGTCTGGAGATATATGATGATATCTCCATACCAAAGGTCATTGAAACTAATCAGGAAAAGGGATTCATCGGGTAATGAATCTTCTGCTACATTTTTCGTATCAGAGTAGAGAAGTTCTCATATCAATTCGAAAAACACCAAGAATTTCTTAGACTTAGCGCGTTCGAACTCTAAGTCAAACTCTTGGAGTATTATGATCCATTTGGAGTATTTTCCCCCTAGCAATTGATGTGTAAGAATGTGCTGCATAGGGTTGCAGTTAGAAATTACCATAGTTTTGCGTAAAAGGATATAGTGCTAGAAACGTTGAAATGCTTGGATGGCTACCAAGGCCAGTTTTTCAACATGTAAATACTTGGTTTCGGTAGTCGTGAGACTCTGAATTAAGTAATAAATGACATGTTCATCATGAGAATCATCCTCCTGGATGAGAACCATAGTGATGGTATAGGCCGAGGCTACGAGGTAAAGGAAATAATCCTGACTGTAATCAGGTGGGAAGAGTAGGGGGTATGTGTCAAGGACAGTTTCAAAGCTTCAAAATATTTGTTGGCAGTGGTATCCCATACGAACTCAGAACATTTTTTGAGCAGTCATGTAAATCCAAGAGTTAACTCGGCATAGTTCAGGATGAAACGATGAAGAAAGTTTGCGTTCCCTTGCAAACATTGTAATTGGTGAGGTGAGGAAGGAGGAGGGAGATTGAGAATCGCCTCAACCTTCAACGAATCTACCCTGATTCCTTGATGTGAAACAATAAAGTCCAGAAGTTGGCTAGATTCTACGAAGAAAACACATTTGTGGGGATTCAAGTGGATATGGTAAAACCAACATCGAAGGAAAATGGCACGGAGGTGTATTGGATGATCTACACGGTGCATGGAATGAGTGGGTAAGTCATCGATATATGGATGCACAATATGCTTTATGTCATGAAAGGCATAAGACATATCATGTTGAAAAGTTGCATTGGCATTCATTAAACCGAATGGGAGTTTCTGATAGGCGAAAGTGCCCCAAGGACAAATAAAAGTGGTCTTGTGTTCGTCCACTGGTACGATATTGATTTGATTATATCCAGAGAAGCCATCCATCAGAGAGAATATTTCGCTTTCAGCACAATCGTCGACGATCTGGTCAACGAAGGAGGTAGGAAAGTTGTCTTTAGGACAAGTTTTGTTAATGTCCCTATAATCAATGAACATGTGGATTGTGCCTTGTTTCTTGTTGATTGGAACAATATTGGAAACCCACCTAGTTAGAGCCACCGGGTAGATGAATCCAGCCTTAAGAAGTTTCTCAACTTCAAGCTTGATAGCAGCTGCTTTATGTGGGTGGACCAGACAAAGTCGTTACCAGATAGGTTTAGCGCCCGGGTATGTCTTAATTTCATGTACCACAATGTTGGGGTCAATACCCGTAATTTATTCATAGCTCCATGTGAATACGTCACAAAATTCTTGGAAAAGAGATTTGTAGGTGACAACCTCATCATGGGAACACGAAGCTCCGATATGCATATTTTCGACAATTCCAGGTTTGATGGATATATCGAGGGGGAGGGTGGGTGAGATGTTACTTAAGTTCCCTTCGTAGAATAGATCGTGTGTAGATTTGGGAACGAAAGAAATGATGACAACGGTCGATGAGGTTGAGATCCTTTGGTAACCCTCAATGGTGTGTTGTGCTAGGAAGAGGATGGAACAATGATGTCCATCATCCCAAGGGGTGTCTTCCATGGACATAACAAACATAGTCATCTCATCCATGGGAAAAATGATGCGTAATGGATCTGGAGATAAATCACCATGAGAGGGGGTAGAAAGGGTTGCCGAATCAATGTCTTTATAATCAGATTCAACTGGACTTAATGGCATCTCGTCGCTATATCGAAGATGATCCCTGGGGTTGGGTACCATCCATGGCTCATAAGATGCAGGGGTTCCGCGAACAGAGGTGGAGATCATGTTGATCGAGGTGACAAACATATGTGGAACATCGGGTGGTGGTATGGGGAAAGTACCCATCAACAAGGAATATTTAAGAAGACCCACACCGACGTTATCGTATCCATGGGGGTTTTTTGCAATGAACGATACATTTCCGGTATGTACGTCAGAGTGAAAGAAGGCCAATTGGTCTATGATAACTACTTTTCCTTGGTGTGGGAAACACACGACATTGAAAAGAGTGGACACAACTCTGTGCATGGAATCAATCTAGCTACGGCCAAGTAGAAGGTTGTAATCGAGAGGAGCATCAAAGACCTTCAACGTTGACTATTTGTCCTTCTAACGTAATAGGCAACGAAGGGAGTACACCATAAGTCTTAAAACCAGAGCCATTGAAGGCTTTGAGCATGTTGTGGGATTCATTCAAAGGAGGAGAGCTGATGGATTTCCAGCAGGTAATAGACATGACACACGTCGAGGCACCCTCATCAATAACTGTTCTACAAATGTTTTTGTCGGAGATAATAACTTGTATTTGGAATGCGAGTTGAGGGGGTAGCCTTGGAATGTGATCTTCCAAGTAAAAAATTATTAAATTCGTATCCGTAGGGTCGATTCCACCGATAGCTTTAAACAGTGACTTCTGTTGTATAGGACAACTCTTAAGGAGTTCGAGGGCTGACATCGTGGATGGTTCTTGGGACAGATCTTCAACAATACTGTAGTTCTAGGCAACACATGCATGAGGATTGAAAACCGATTTTTGAATGATGCCCTTTGGAGGAGGGCGAAGGATTGTATCTAGACTCGGTTGTTCAAGAGGAAGAGGACCATTGGTAGGTGGGGTCGTGGGATATGGTTGGACCAATGAAGGAGGTATTACATCAACCTTCTCTTTGGAGGAAGAATAATCTTTGGCTTGAGTGGTAAGTGTGATGTCATTCTTCTTTGAATCACCTGTACACATTAAGACATAGGATGTATTGGAGGGGGAAGGTTGGTCATGAATGACCAATTGGGCCTGTTATTCAGAGGGGAAGGGTTGTGACAACACGGTCGGAGTGGGAGGTTTTTGGGTCCCTTAAAGGAGCTTAGTAACCTCAACTCCTCTTGGTCAATCCTTAGTGTAGTGATCATCACCACAGATAAGACAAGGGTATTGGGGTTTGCGCTTATCCCTATCATCAACAGGTGGTGTTTTGGTTTTCTTAGTTTGCAGATTATTTTTATCCTCCTTGTTCTTACCCTTTCCTTTTTTGGATTTATTTTTGCCGGCGGGGGTAGATTGAACAGAGTTTACCTCATAAATCTTGTCGGTGGGAGGGGTAGGAGACAAAGCATTTTGAACATTAGAAGAAATGGATTTGGGGTTGTTGTTAGAGGTTTGGATGGAATGCGGTTGGGAATGAAAAGTGTCAATCACACCGTCAGCTGCATGAGAAGCAATGAGAGTTGTTGAAGGAGCAGAAGTAGAAAGATGAGGTGCGTTAGGGAGTAAGTCGTAAAGAGTACTTGTCTGTGAGTAAATGAGGTCTAGGTATTAGGCACAACTGATGGCCTGTTCTTCTGTGACAACTCCACCCATGGAAATGTCACGAGCGATGTCATTCACGAATGATTTCATGAACCATTCTGCCAACAACTGATCGAGAAGTTCAAGTTTGATGAGACGTCATCTCCGTCGCCACTCATGAATGTGATGAGAGATATGAGTGGCTTTGGTTTGTTTGAAAGAAATCAAAATTTCATTTCCCGTTTCGTAGCGGATTGAAAACTAGTAGTGGGTGAGGAAAGACATAGCAAGGGTGTTGAAGTCGGTGAAGAAGCCTCGTGGTAATTCTATAAACCACTTCCCGGTGGAACCTGTGAGGGTTCGCTGAAAAAGGCATAAATGAATAGATTCATCCACTAAGGATTTGGATGAGAACCAGAGGTGAAAAGTCATTAACTGATTGTTCAGGTCCTCTCCCGGTTTACCATCAAATTTAGGGATGTCAGATGGTAGTTTGGCCGGTATGGCGGGTCATTGAGGAGAGTGACAGATCAGATCATTTGAAATTCTCAACAGATCAGGGAGGTCCAGGGTGGCTAAGAAGGTTAACTGTCTATTCACATGTGGGTACTTGTGACTTTGGGGAGGGAGTCCCATCAGTAGACCAGTAGGACCATAAGTAGTTTGCATATAATGCGAAGCTCCAAGCTCCAGGAAGATTCAATTGTTGGTGTGGAGGAAAGTAATTCATAGGGTTGTACTGTTGAATAGGGGTGTGGGGTTGAGAATTCGAGCCCCAAATAGGATTAGACGTACCTGGATAGGGTTGGCCTGTACTGGGGGGTATGTTGGAGCTAGATTGAGTCTGTTGCCCCCTAGTCGAGTGAGTATTATGTTGAATAAGATAATTCCAATACTGGGCCAAGGATGGAGGTATGTTTGTTTCCATAGGGTGGGGTAGGTGGGGGTTTCCCTCCAATCGGGGGTTGCGTCCCAATTTGGATTTGTCTTGCAAAAGGGGGTTGAGTTTGGCCTCCTTGGTGAAATTGTTCACCAACAAGAATCTGGTAATTAGGTGTGAAAGATGGGATGGTGCCACTAGGATCAGTGCCTCTGATAGAGGATGGAAGAGGTCCTCTGAAAGGGGGTGGAGGAAGTGTCAAAATGAAACTAGGAAGATGTTGCCCAGAAGGAGTGGAACCGTTGGGAGTTATGGATGTTATAGGAATAGAAGCATTCAACGCATGATATCTGGGTGGAAGTGTTGGGGTGAACCTGGGTGAAAGCCATGTGCCAATGGGGGCTTGGTTGGCTGTTGTAGTCCCGGTGCGAGGACTCGTAGTATCTGGGACCATTGTGTGATGGACCATTTGTAGGGGGATAGTCAATATGTGGTCGGCTGGCGGAGCATCTGTACCAGGAAAATAATATGCAATAGTAAGAGGTATTGCATCTGGATCAGATGTTTCAGGCAACTTAGGTGCGACAATGATATCAATGCCTGCTCCTAAGCCAAAGATATCCCATCCAAAAATGCCAGTAGTCCAAAATGGATCTTGACCCTCAGGTCCTATGAAAGGTCCGTTTGGTGATTCAGAAGACTGAAAAACTAAATCTTCAGAAGAATTCACTCATACAATACGTCTCCCAGAGTCAGGAGGAAGTCAAAAGTCCTCTCGAGAATTGGTAATTCAAAATTGTTCTAGAGAGTTAGTTCTTTCCACTTGTGGAGTGGCAATGTCTTGGAATTCACTCTGTCGAGGAGAGCCCTTTGGTGAGTTGGTAGGAAAGGGTTGAGAACCTTACGGATCTTCTGGGGGTAAGCCTTGCATTCTATGTGAATGACGTCGAGGGTCAATTTTGATCGAGTTAGAATCTTACGAAAGAAATTCTATGGCCAACTTGGGTAAACAAACAACACGTGCTAGTAAAATCTAGGAAGAAAAACAAGACCTTCCAATTCCGAAGTCACTAGTTGGTGATGAAATCCAATGAGACAAGAAGGGGTTGGGCTAGGGTGGAAAATCTATGTGGACAACCTACTTAATGGACTTACACCCTGGTGCAAGCTCCCACACATAATCATGGGTATACCCTCCAAGGAGTCCGAGTGAGTCTGGTCAATGTCGATTCCAGGTACCGTGAAGACTTGGCCCTTCACAGTCACCTTGTGTAAGACCCTAAGAAGATAGGCTACTAAGGTTACCACCAACAACAATGATGCCTGGTTGAACAATCGACAGTCTGATCCACACGCAAGGGTAGGGTATCTAGCCTGAAATCAGCTTGAGAGGCTTCCACTCATCATTGTGGGTATACCTTCAAGTGATCCCCGTAATACATCCAATATCTACACTAATATCAACAAAGCAGGGTGAGTAACTCTGTCGATCTCGATGCGACCTCAGGTTTGACACTTGTGTGAGAAGGGCTTCCCAGGACAAAATGTTGCAGATGGAATTTGACACTCCTTATCACAAGATGCTATTGTGTGTTTTTTCTTTGGAGAGTGTGTCTCACTGCCTATTCCAAAGCTCTAGCCTAGCTAGTGTTGGTGTAAAAGAGCCCTAGAAAAAGTTAATAGTTGAATTTTAAAATTGCGCAATATTATTAAAGGCAATTGTTACTCAAAAGGAGACAGAAATGAAACTGATGTTGTGTGAGATTATGACCCAACAATGCATAAATATGAATGAACGATACAAATTTTTTGTTCGATGAATCCTATTTACAGGAGGGAAAGAGGAGTTTTCTGGAACAATACGAACTATGAAATATGATCTTCTCTGAAATTCAATATCAAACAATCGTGAACAATGCAAATTCTCTATTCGTTGTCTTTCAATACTTGAATGCCAATATTTTTCAAATACAAGGGTGCTTTAAAAAATAAATTGTGTTTAATTTTTCATTAGAAACAAAACATCAGGGATGGAACTAAGAAAAAACAAGCAACCAATGAAAACGAAATACACAACAAACACCCAAACCAATATTTCAATGAAGATAAAAATAACAAACTGACAAGACTAGTCTCTTCAAATGCACATGGGTAACACTTTTCCAAATAATAAGCAATTGAAAAGGACAATTGATCTCAACTTTAAAAAAAATCAAAGGCTCCTGACAAAACAAGAACTCGAATTTCAAAACTAGAGATTATACCCTTGTTAAGAAAATGTCAAGAGGTAAAAACTGAACAAAATGATCAAGAAGAGCTTTCGATTTCTGAAAACTAATTATTCACGAGATTTGAAGTCAAGAATCATTCAATCACTAGCCAGAGAAGTTCTTCCTAGATACATAAACAAATCTGGGCATTTGAGGACACAAAAGACTTATTCCAAAATTTTCACAAGTGAGTTCGCAGGCTGAGAGTGGGGCACAGTGGGAGAATCAAGGATTCTCACAGGCTAGACATAGGCAAACTGCGAGAAGTTCGCACTGAACTGAACACTAGGGTGAAAACTTTAGTGATTCTTGTAGGCTACAGAAGGGTGCAATGCAAGAAGGTCTGTAATGAAGCAAATTTTGGAAAAAATATAAAACTTTTGAGTGAACTTATGGATCCAGGGAGTCTGTAAGGGTTTCCTTAAGACTCAGAGATTGATTGGGAATGAAAAATGGTAGGTTAAGACCAAATGGAAAATAAAGAACCACTAAAATGGGTTGTATCCCCAATGGATTCACCAATTTTGTTATCAGATAAATTGGTAGGTGCAGACACTAACATATCTCCCTAGATCCACTTGGATCTAGAACAAAACAGGACAAGACACAACTCTTTCCCTAAGTTGTAGTCATTGAATCTACTAATAAGGAAGAATGAGTGACATACCTTAATATCACTTCCTTAGGTCTCTGTTCTTCCCTCTTTGCTCTGGTGCTCTTGTGAAATCAAGTCCAAGAAAACAAAAACCAACCAAAGTGAAGATAACAAAGTATATTCAATGTCAACCTATGCCTATGATCAAGGAGTTATACAATAAAATAAGAGTAATTTTATGGGAAAGGGACATGCCGCTATATTAAATTAATTGAAAGTAGAACATACAACCAGATTACTTTGATGTCGCAAGCTTCCTTTCAGTGACCCTTGGTTCCAACACACATACTTTCTCTATACTTGCATGAAGAAGATCCAATACAACTTGGTGGGCCAAAAAGAGTCTCCAAGCTTCTATCCAAGCAGGGTTCTTCACACAATTCTTTCACCAATTCTCCATTCAATCTTGCTTAACCTTTTCCATGAGAATCCTTTCAATATATAGGAGAAGGAGAGATAGTTACATGGATGAGGATGATCCCACTAAATCTGAGAAGTCAGTAGGATGCCAACCATGCGAATGCCAACTCATTTTCTAGAAGATCCCCTTCAAGAACCTTCGCAAGCTCTTCTCTTTTTCAAGCTTAAAAATAGGTTTGCACCCTATCTATGGAGATGACTGCAAATAGTTCACACCCCAAGTGTGGTTTGCCTGCGAGAATGGGGGATTTTCACACCCTATAATACAGGAAACCTACGAACTCACCTTAAGAATGTGTTTTTGGAAGAATATAGCAGTAACTTTTCTTAGGCAAAAAGCCCTTGTGGGAGCCTGAATACATCACTTGTAGAAACATCACCAGAGTGACCAGAATCATGTGTAAGACACCCCCACCCTGGGGATACATCCACCAACTCTTCGTCTTCTTTATTATGTTTCGTCAATCTTCTTACATGCACAGAGCCTTTAGATCAACTTCACAGAGGACAGGAGATCTGCACACTCTTCGCTAGATCTTCCTTCCCCAAGCTAGGTTACAACACAAATCCTACATATAGTTCCTTAAAACCACTTGCACTCAGCCTTGCAAACATACACAAAGCACTTACAACTGTTACTTGCACTCAGCACCACTTACGGCTGACTTTTCATTCACACTTAGCCATTCATACTCACTACATCGGCTAACATCTATTTATACATTACAAAATCATGCCTAAACATGGGTAAACCCATGGACCAACATCCCCATACCCATTACATAATCCCAAATCCCAAAAATCCATAAAAAGAGGGCCGAGATCTCATGATCTCTGCTTTATCTTGCGCTCCACCTTCGACAGCCTTTCGAAGTCCCAAAATTAGGTCAAACATGACAAAGGATCCTCAAAACTTGGTCAAAGACCAATAGCATGGATGACTCCATTATGAATATTCATGAAAGTTCTATTCGAAATAATAGCCTGACGAGAATGTATTCCATTTCCTCAGGGAATACTAATATAATTATATAAAAGGGTGAATGAGAAAAGCTGCTCTATTGTCATAATAAGAGGAAAATTATTATGCCATTGAGACTCATGTGAGAAGGATTGTGAACAATCCTGAGTTGACTGATCTTAAAAGTAAAGATGCATGTGGGTTGTGAGATATACCTATGATAGCTACATGCATGCTTAGGATAATGCATATGATTAAGTAGATCATGGATGTAAGTTAACAAAAACTAGAATATGTATGGATACTTAATTTGGGAGCATGACAAAGATGTATGTTTATATTCCTTAAGGAATATTTGGTAAATGACTAAAAATAACTCAAGGCTGAGTCCATTACAGATAATGATGGACGTGCAATAAGGAAGTTGCATGATGAAGGAGTTCTCTGTGAAGAAACTGTGTAAGGAATCTGTCAAAAGAATAGATACACAACCCTAATGACTGCTGAAGGTTGGGAAATGGGCTGTAAATCCTTCCTATATAAGAATCCTGGATTACATTCCTAAAATAAAATGTGTATGTGGAAGAATAACAACTGAATGTTAATCACTCTGAGAACCAAATAATAATGTGAAGGATGCACAGGTTCATGACCCACTATGAACAAAAAATCTTTCTACTAAGCATGTTTTTGTATCAAAAAGGGTTAGAGTGAGGCCTAACCAAGGCTGCTCAAGGGAAAGAGCAGGGAGATCCCAACTTGTAATAAATTGGAAAAAGCCAAGAAATGGAAAAAGGGGAGAGCCCCTAATTCCTTTCTTGCTATGTGATTATGTTTCGTCTAGAATGAGAAAGTTGATTTACTAATAAAATTAAATGTATTGACACCATAGTGATGATGATTGTATTACTGCAAAAACAATTGAGAACTGTCTATATTTAACTCATGGAAACCCTTGAAGATAATGTGATGAAGTGCATAAAGATAAGCTAGGACTTTTGAAGAAGTCTTATGGATTTGAATGTTATGCTATATGCATTTTAATTGATATTACAAATAATGATTCATGTTGTGTGTGTAAAGGAATTGGAACTATTGAGGAAGAGAGTTACCAATAATGGGCAACCTTGAGCAGAGGATGACCATGGGAAGGATGCGTTCGAAATATTGTTGACAGGACTGTAAGAATCCCCCTAAAGCACTACTGATGAGGTAAAAAAATCAGAAAGAGGATGCTAGCAGCCAAGAATAGGTATAAAAATGTTCATGATTATTTGGCTCTAGGTATGAAAAGATTCAGGTGAAAATCCCTTTTGAATTATTTCTTGTCTCATGTTATGCACAAAATTTTGAAAGGGTAGTTGTATGCCATGGATACCCAAGTAGGGTATGATTCGAGAACAAGAACCCAGATGTTGGAGGTGTGAACATCTGGCAATGAAGACTAATTGTATGATGCAACAACATTTGAACCAAATGATCTCTGTTGACTCAAAAGGTCAAAAACCTTTATAAGAGATCGTAGAAATCCCTTTGATCAACTACAGATTGAAATCGTGTGGACCGCAAAAGAAAACTTGGATCGAATCAGGTTAATCAAGAATGTGACAGAGGAAGTGAACACGATCCGTTCATCAGAAGGAAACCAATCTCAGTCGTAAGATCGATTTCAAGGTCCACTGGAGTTAATGGATCAAACGTCGATCGTTCGATAAGATCGATGACCCATATTCATTGCGGAAATCGAATGGGCACATGAGTTGAAATTAGAGCCTGTGACTATAATTTAAATTCAATGTAGTTTTGTTTTGAGTTTGGGGTCCGATCGTAGATCATATGACTCATATTGATTACAGAGTGTGAAGGTGGAATTAACGATCATGCTAGTTCACGGCCCGCAATCAACCAACGACGCTGATATCGTTGGGGTGGATGATCAAAAACCACAATTAAAATATTTGGGCCAGCACTTTTCATATTATGGAGATTGAACTATCTGATAAAGAGAAAGCACATTGGGGATTCCAAAATCACTATGAACTGTTTATATGTGAATGATCAGTGGGTGGACCTACAAGGAACCCACTCATTAATGCCACATAAACTCATACCATGATTGGGTTCTGTAAATGAATTTGGAAAATCAAGTCACTGCTCTCAGTCTAAATTCTTGATCAAATACTTCTATGCTAGGATTGTTGTATTTAGAATCGATCTAGGGATAATATCGATGACCCATATTCATTTCAGGGAAGGCATATGCATGCGGATTAATGTCAGGAACCGTGCCCATAATTTAAAATCAATATAGTTTTTTTTTGAGTTTGGGGTCCGATCGAAGATTGGACGACCCGTATCCATTGCGGAGAATGTAAGGAGAATTAAACCACGAGCTAGTTGAGGTTCCGCAATCCCTTACAACCATTAGATCTGGGGGAGGACAGATATTCACCTTCGAATTGCAAACAAGGGTCTGAGCCAGGATCATAGCACCCGGGCACGGGAGCTGAAAGGGTAGTGCCTGAAAAGAATAGATCTAAGGTCACATCTCTTGATCGCATGGAGATAAAAACAGAGTCCTCTGGACTAGTCAAGGAAGGTAGAGTTTAGCCCTCTATGTTAGACTATGGTCATGGGGACTGGCTCTATGGGAATAAAGGTGCAAATAGTTATCACATTGCATGGAATGCATTGAGGGAATGCATGTTGCATAAGAGGGAAGACAATTGAATATTCAGTAAGGAAGGAGGACCTTCCAATGTTTTACTTACATTATGTAAGCATTGAAGGAAAACAAATTGGGTGGCCATAAGCATTGGCACCCTAGTTATTAATGAAGGATGAATGATTAAAGGAATTCATGTGAAACTTTTGAGTTTCATGTGTACTGATTTGGGGTCGTGATTGGCCTATAGCAGGAAACATGGTCCTGCTGTGAGAGTGAATGAAAATGAATAAGCCATGTGGTGAAGAGGTTGGTTAAATTCCAACACATCATGGCCAAGAACCTGTCATAAAGTGTGACAAAATTGAAATCAATACAAGAGTCCATTGGGTATGAATGTGGTCGTGAGTACTGACAGATTTGTTAAATCCTTTGAAATGTTGAATTACGTTTTGAAAGGTTTGGTACGTGGAAATGAGGCATAGGCAAGGAATGGGATTCCCTTTTCATGTTTATATAGATGTGATGAACTGTTAGTATGAATGGTTTTTTNAGAGAGAGAGAGAGAGAGAGAGAGAGAGAGAGAGAGAGATGCATGAGAGACTAGTAGTATGTTTGGCTGTGTAAATAATGAATTGCAGGGATAAAAGGGTCATGGATATGGAAGTGTTGTAAGCCCATAAGGAAGAACAATTTCCTACTGAGCCAAACTGCAAGGAATGGTATTTCCTTTTTGAGAAAGTAAATTTGATTGTTAGTATGCACAATTCTGAAATTATTTATGACGACGTTATAAAGTTGTAATAAAATATACGTGCATGGGAAGCTAACAATTTGTTTGGCTGATTGAAGTTGAAAGTGTAGGAAGCAAAGGGGTGTTGAATATGGTAGCATTGTAAGCCCATAAGGAAGACCAATTACATGTTGATCCAAACTGCTATGGGAAGGAAAGTCCCATAATTATGAATCTGGTTCCTGTGTGGAACAAATATGAAATTTGGAAATCTGTAGGTGACAGATTTACAAGAAAATTTTTGAATTAAAATTTATGATGATGTCTCATGAATTTTTGTATGCCTGGGATACGGGTGAGAAGAAAAGATCTGTCCAGAAAGGACAGATGATGAAAAATGGCTACTATTGAGCCATGAGAACCCTGTGGTAAGCCATGATCACCTAGAATATATTTATTGAGATAACACAAGCCGGAGGGATGCCTTGGAAGAGAAAGTCTGAGGGACACCTCGACTGCAAGGCTTGATAAAGTATCTGGAATTCTTCATGTGTGAGAAAACCTTGGGAAGGAAAGACGGATCACCCGAGGGACTGTATAGCAATGAAGGGGATGCCTAAGCTTGGGCCTGGAGGGTGAGTGACCGCAAGGAAGAGGAGACCATGATAGTTCTTGTAAACTATTGGTATCATGCACATGATGGGTAGTTCTTCCTGTGCAAGAAAACCTTGGTAAGGTAAGATGGATCACCTGAGGAACTACATAGTAGTGAAGGGGATGCCTAAGCCTCGACCTAGAGGGTGAGTGACCACAAGGAAGAGGAGACCATGATAGTTATTGTAAACTATTTGTATCATGCACACGATGGGTAGTTCTTCATGTGCAATAAAACCTTGGCAAGGCAAGATGGATCACTCGAGGGATTGTATAGCAGTGAAGGGGATGCCTGAGCCTAGGCCTGGAGGTTGAGTGACCGCAAGGAAGAGAAGACCTTGATAATTATTGTAGGCTAATGGGATCATACACACAATGGGTATGTCAAGGAAAAATAATGATCCTGGATAACAAGACAACCATGTGGATACAAATCCACAAACTGCATTGATAATTATTATACTAAGATTAGAAAATTGTTCCTATAAATTTTTATACAATGTTATCACATGAGACTATGATTAATGTTCTTGTTGTCCAAGAATTACTGAAAGAAGGTGACAAATATTAAGGGTCTGAAAAAGGACTTGACCGAGAAATAAGGATCAAGATTTTTGAAACAACTGAATGAGAAAGGCATGATAGGTGTTTTTGAGAAAGAACACTGTGGACGATGTTCCTTTAAGGGGGAGGGAATTGTAACACACCTGTTTACCCCAATTTGTAACTTTATCATAAAATAGGATTACCATGCTAAGGCATGTGGACAATGTAAATGTATTATTGTCTGGGTTGCCAATAACTGACTGTGGGGGT
>SNQJ01S0046352.1:41292-52604 GCA_010110895.2 Picea sitchensis
TGTGCTACGGGTCTTTCTTCAAGGGTTGACATCAATCAATCACTTGACATCAATCAATGACATCAATCAATCAAACCATTGGCATCAATGACAACATGATCCAACAAGACGTGCAATAAGGAAGTTGCATGATGAAGGAGTTCCCTGTGAAGAAACTGTGTAAGGAATCTGTCAAAAGAATAAAGACACAACCCTAATGACTGCTGAAGGTTGGGCAATGGGCTGCAAATCCTTCCTATATAAGAATCCTGGATTACATTCCTAAAATAAAATGTGTATGTGGAAGAATAACAACTGAATGTTAATCACTCTGAGAACCAAATAATAATGTGAAGGATGCATAGGTTCATGACCCACTATGAACAAAAAATATTTCTACTAAGCATGTTTTTGTATCAAAAAGGGTTAGAGTGAGGACTAACCAAAGATGCTCAAGGGAAAGAGTAGGGAGATCCCAACTTGTAATAAATTGGAAAAAGCCAAGAAATGGAAAAAGGGGAGAGCCCCTAACTCCTTTCTTGCTATGTGATTATGTTTTGTCTAGAATGAGAAAGTTGATTTACTAATAAAATTAAATGTATTGACACCATAGTGATGATGATTATATTACTGCAAAAACAATTGAGAAATGTCTATATTTAATTCATGGAAACCCTTGAAGATAATGTGATGAAGTGCATAAAGATAAGCTAGGACTTTTGAAGAAGTCTTATGGATTTGAATGTTATGCTATATGAATTTTAATTGATATTACAAATAATGATTCATGTTGTGTGTATAAAGGAATTGGAACTATTGAAGAAGAGAGTTACCAATAATGGGCAACCTTGAGCAGAGGATGACCATGGGAAGGATGCTTTCAAAAGATTGTTGACAGGACTGTAAGAACCCCCCTAAAGCACTACTGATGAGGTAAAAAAATCAGAAAGAGGATGCTAGCAGCCAAGAATAGGTATACAAATGTTCATGATTATTTGGCTCCAGGTATGAAAAGATTCAGGTGAAAATCCCTTCTGAATTATTTCTTGTCTCATGTTATGCACAAAAATTTGAAAGGGAAGTTGTATGCCATGGATACGCAAGTAGGGTATGATTTGAGAACAAGAACCCGGATGTTGGAGGTGTGAACCTCTGGCAATTAAGACTAATTGTATGATGCAACAACATTTGAACCAAATGATCTCTGTTGACTCAAAAGGTCAAAAACCTTTACTAAGAGATCGTAGAAATCCCTTCGATCAACTACAGATTGAAATGGTGTGGACCGCAAAAGAAAACTTGGATCGAATCAGGTTAATCAAGAATGTGACAAAGGACGTGAACATGATCCGTTCATCAGAAGGAAACCAATCTCAGTCGTAAGATCGATTTCAAGGTCCACTAGAGTTAATGGATCAAACATCAGTCGTTCGATAAGATCGATGACCCATATTCATTGCGGATATCAAATGGGCACATGAGTTGACATAAGAGCCTGTGACTATAATTTAAATTCAATGTAGTTTTCTTTTGAGTTTGGGGTCCGATCGTAGATTGTATGACTCATATTGATTACAAAGTGTGAAGGTGGAATTAATGATCATGCTAGGTCACGACCTGTAATCAACCAACGCCGCTGATATCATTGGGGTGGATGATCAAAAACCACAATTAAAATATTTGGGTGAGCACTTTTCATATTATGGAGATTGACCTCTCTGATAAAGAGAAAGCACATTGGGGATTCCGAAATCACTATGAACCATTGATATGTGAATGATAAATGGGTGGACCTACAAGGAACCCACTCATTAATGCCACATAAACTCGTACCATGATTGGGTTCTGTAAATGAATTTGGAAAATCAAGTCTCTGCTCTCAGTCTAAACTCTTGATCAAATACTTCTATGCTGGGATTGTTGTATTTAGAATCGATCTAGGGATAATATCGATGACCCATATTCATTTCAGGGAAGGCATATGCATGCGGATTAATGTCAGGACCCGTGCCCATAATTTAAAATCAATATAGTTTTGTTTTTAGTTTGGGGTCTGATCGAATATTGGACGACCCATATCCATTGCGGAGAATGTAAGGAGAATTAAACCACGAGCTAGTTGAGGTTCCGCAATCCCTTGCAACCATTAGATTAGGGGGAGGACATATATTCACCTTCGAATTGCAAACAAGGGTCTTAGCCAGGATCATAGCACCCAGGCATGGGAGCTGAAAGGGTAGTTCCTGAAAAAAATAGAGCTAAGGTCACATCTCTTGATCGCATGGAGATAAAAGCAGAGTCCTCCATACCAGTCAAGGAAGGTAGAGTTTATCCCTCTAAGTTAGACTGTGGTCATGGGGACTAGCTCTATGGGAATAAAGGTGCAAATAGTTATCACATTGCATGGAATGCATTGAGGGAATGCATGTTGCATAAGAGGGAAGACAATGGAATATCCAGTAAGGAAGGAGGACCTTCCAATGTTTTACTTACATTATGTAAGCATTGAAGGAAAACAAATTGGGTGGCCATAAGAATTGGCACCTTGGTTATTAATGAAGGATGAATGATTAAAGGAATTCATGTGAAACTTTTGAGTTTCATGTGTACTGATTTGGGATCGTGATTGGCCTATAGCAGGAAAGATGGTCCTGCTGTGAGAGTGAATGAAAATGAATAAGCCATGTGGTGAAGAGGTTGGTTAAATTCCAACACACCATGACCAAGAACCTGTCATAAAGTGTGACAAAATTGAAATCAATGCAAGAGTGCATTGGGTATGAATGTGGCCGTGAATACTGACAGATTTGTTAAATCCTTTGAAATGTTGAATTAGATTTTGAAAGGTTTGGTATGTGGAAATGAGGAATAGGCAAGGAATGGGATTCCCTTTTCATGTTTATATAGATGTGATGAACGGTTAGTATGAATGGTTTTGAATATATATATATATATATAGATGGATGCATGAGAGACTAGTAGTATGTTTGGCTGTGTAAAGAATGAATTGCAGGGAGAAAAGGGTCATGGATATGGCAGTGTCGTAAGTCCATAAGGAAGACCAATTTCCCGCTGAGCCAAACTGCAAGGAATGGTATTTCCTTTTTGAGAAAGTAAATTTGATTGTTAGTATGCACAATTCTGAAATTGTTTGTGACGACGTTATAAAGTTGTAATAAAATATACATGTATGGGAAACTAACAATTTGTTTGGATGATTGAAGTTGAAAGTGCAGGAAGCAAAGGGGTGTTGAATATGGTAGCATTGTAAGCCCATAACGAAGACCAATTACCTGTTGATCCAAACTGCCATGGGAAGGAAAGTACCATAATTATGAATCTAGTTCCTGTGTGGAACAAATATGAAATTTGGAAATTTGTAGGTGACAGATTTACAAGAAAATTTTTGAATTAAAATTTATGATGATGTCTCATGAATTTTTGTATGCCTGGGATACGGGTGAGAAGAAAATATTTGTCTAGAAAGGACAGATGATGAAAAATGGCTACTATTGAGCCATGAGAACCCCGTGGTAAGACATGATCGCCTAGAATATATTTTGTTGAGATAACACAAGCCGGAGGGATGCCTTGGAAGAGAAAGTCTGAGGGACACCTCGACTGCAAGGCTTGATAAAGTATCTGGAATTATTCATGTGAGAGAAAACCTTTGGAAGGAAAGATGGATCACCCGAGGGACTGTATATCAATGAATGGGATGCCTAAGCTTGGGCCTGGAGGGTGAGTGACCGCAAGGAAGAGGAGACCATGATAGTTCTTGTAAACTATTGGGATCATGCACATGATGGGTAGTTCTTCCTGTGCAAGAAAACCTTGGCAAGGTAAGATGGATCACCTGAGGAACTACATAGCAGTGAAGGGGATGCCTGAGCCTCGACCTAGAGGGTGAGTGACCGTAAGGAAGAGGAGACCATGATAGTTCTTGTAAACTATTTGTATCATGCACACGATAGGTAGTTCTTCATGTGCAATAAAACCTTGGCAAGGCAAGATGGATCACTCGAGGGATTGTATAGCAGTGAAGGGGATGCCTGAGCCTAGGCCAGGAGGTTGAGTGACCACAAGGAAGAGAAGACCTTGATAATTATTTTAGGCTAATGGGATCATACACACAATGGGTATGTCAAGGAAAAATAATGATCCTGGATAACAAGATAACCATATGGATACAAATCCACAAACTGCATTGATAATTATTATACTAAGATTAGAAAATTGTTCCTAGAAATTTTTATACAATGTTATCACATGAGACTATGATTAATGTTCTTGTTGTCCAAGAATTACTGAAAGAAGGTGAAAAATATTAAGGGTCTGAAAAAGGACCTAACCGATAAATAAGGATCGAGATTTTTGAAACAACTGAATGAGAAAGGCATGATAGGTGTTTTTGAGAAAGAACACTGTGGACGATGTTCCTTTAAGGGGGAGGGAATTGTAACACCCCTGTTTACCCCAATTTGTAACTTTATCATAAAATAGGATTACCATGCTAAGGCATGTGGACAATGTAAATGTATTATTGTCTGGGTTGCCAATAACTGACTGTGGGGGTGAATCCTTGAAAGTACTGGCCATGATATCACTAGAGGAAGAATGTGAAAAATATAAGAGAGGTTTCATTATATAAAATAACCCCAAATTTCCCTTGATGAGGATGATAAACCTCCTTCGGATCCCAAGGGGAGAAACTAGTTAATAAAGAAATGACCGGTGATTGAATTATCAATCACCCCCATGAATGGAAGCATGGTCTATCTATAGAATGTCAACTTGAAGTACCACATAGACCTGCAGACCTGAGCTTCCTTCTAACAGAAGGAACATGATAGGTTGAAAACCTTCCTAAAGAAGGAAGGTAAGATACATACACATAGACAACCAGAGAGGAGACACTAGACGAGAGCGTAAGATTGCAAGGGAGATGCACATAGCTCTCTAGGGAATGATGAACAGAAGGCCACAAGCTTGATGTTGAGTGAGCATCTGATAAACCTCGCCCATGGCCATAATTTTTTTTTTTTGTAGAGAACAAAACCTGAGCAGAAGCTGAAATAGAAAAAGAACCCTTGAGAACTGTGAGAGTTCCTTGGTGATATCATGGCTTGGCATAGGGGTGGCCAGAGTGCTAAGAATGAATGCCTCTAAGCCTATGTTCAGGTGGAAGGATGAACACCCACAGTTAGTTAGTTGGCTACCAACTGTAATAGATAAGTAATCACAAATATTCTGTATTTAAGTGGTACTGCGAATTAAAATTAGATATACTATGAGTGACCCAGAGATGTGCATGTTTTCTTAATGGTTATGCTGTATCTCTTTATTCTTGTTTAAATTATGTATCTAAGTAAGTACTGAATTCCCTGTTTTATACTCATAAATTCTTGTGTCCTGTGGTGGCTTAAGCTAGAGTCACGAATCGTGTTTTTGTCGACCTTGGGAACCATCTCATGTACACATGTTGACCCTCCTAGTCATTATGAGTCCCTTAGAGGATGAAGTCTGTTAATCTTAGGAGAGGTGGTGCAGACACACACAAGCTCTCTGTGAGGAAAGTAGAGATCAAGAACCACTTAGGTTCTAGAATTGATGAAGGAGAACAAGGGGTGTGAAGAAGACCCTTCTAAGTGTTAAGTTCAGGAGAAAGAGTGCAAAGCTCTTAAGCCTTTTAGAGATAACAAATCTCAGGAAGAATAGCGAGGATGAAGTATCTAAAGGGAAGGATCTATTGTTTGGAAGATAAATGAACGAGATCTATTCGGGAAGAACCAAGGTCTATCATGATCGTTGGATATGGGAAAGAGCACGGGTGTTATCGGATAAATCAGTAGGTGTGGACACTAACAGATCTCCCTAGATCCACCTGGATCTAGAACAAAACAGGACAGGACATGACTCTTTCCCTAAGTTGTATTCATTGAATCTACTAATAATAAGGAATGAGTGACATACCTTTATATCGCTTCCTTAGGTCTCTGTTGTTCCCGCTTCGATCCGGTGCTCTTTTGAAATCAACTCCATGACAACACAAACCAACCAAAGTGAAGATAAAAAAGTATATTCAATGTCAACCTATGCGTATGATCAAGGAGTTATGTAATAAAATAAGAGTGATTTTATGGGAAAGGTACATGCCATTGTATTATATTAAATGAAAGTAGAAGATACAATCATATCGCCTTGATGTCACAAGTTTTCTTTCAGTGAACCTTGGTTCCAAACCACACACTTGCTATACATTTGCATGAAGAAGGTCTGATACAACTTGATAGACCAAAAAGAGTCTCCAAGCTTCTATCCAAGCAGGGTTCTTCACACAATTCTTTCATCAATCCTTCATTCAATCTTGCTTAACATTTTCCATGAGAAACCTTTCAATATATAGGAGAAGGAGAGATGGTTACATGGATGAGGATGATCCCACCAAATATGAGAATTTAGTAGGATAACAACCATGCGAATGCCAACTCATTTTCTAGAAGATTCCCTTCTAGAACCTTCGTGACCTCTTCTCTTTTCCAAGCTTAAAAATAGGTTTGCACCCTATTTATAGAGAAGACTGCAAATAGTTAGCACCCCAAGTGTGGGTTGCCTACGAGAATGGAGGATTTTTGCACCCTATAATATAGGCAGCCTGTGAACTCATCTTAAAAATGTGTTTTTTGAAGAAGACAACAGTGACTTTTCTTAGGCAAGAAGTCCTTGTGGGAGCCTGAGTACATCATTAGTAGAGACATCACCAGAGTGACTGAAATCATGTGTAATAGAATGCCCCCAAAGTATGAGGCCGGAACTTGTGACAGCCGAGATACTTTTTAAAATGCGTGTGTGTGTTAGAAACAAGAAACACACCTAATCAGAGACCTGTAAACAATCAAGCATTTGAAGAATATAATACCGGTTCTGAGGTAGGAATTCCCATGCTCAGATCACAAATGAATGGAATCATAAACGTAAGTCATGGTCACCAATCATACACCATGGATCCATGTCGTCAAAATGCTACATAGCCACCATGAATACACTGTATATCTATGTGAGAAGACTTGAATTACGACATAGCCACGCGACATACAAAGTGGATCTATGTTCCGATTCAAATCATACATACTCCATCGCAGCCTGGATAAAAAATATGAGACCTAGGGTATTCAATCCCATCACCTGAAAGTACAAATCTAGCCATGTGATTACATGTGTTGAAGTCGAACATGGTAGAAACCACTTGATTACTGGTCATTGATGAAAACCATTAACAAGTGCGAGGGAAATCACCATCCCAAGGTACCAAAGTACAATTCGAATGAATGTGAATGCATGAGTTGAAGTCGAGCACTCGGAAGAATCTCTCTATTAGGGATCAATGATGTGAAACCCCTGTTGAAAGCGAAGAGACCTGCCATTAAGGAATGAAGGTTCCAAGTTTCTAAAAGATTTCTAAGTCTCAATTCCAGATAAAGAGTTGGAGTCGATGGAACAAGACTTGTCACAGGAGGGCCTTGCGAATCAAAGTATGAACAAGGGTTGAAATAGAAACAGGGAAGGATGACATAGTAAGAATGGACAACTGCAGATGGCCGACTCAATAGAGGGCTCGTTTGAACTTTTCTTGAACATATGAATGACACGACCAAGGACTTGGCAGCACTGACTCAAAGACGACCCAAGATATAACCTTGTAGCAAGAGAAACGAGAGACAAATGGATTTTCCAACCCAGAGTCAAATGATGAATAGGGGGTGTCATGTTCAAGAGCGATGCTTACTGCCATTAATATGAATACGAAAACACATCCCTTTTCCAAAATTTCCCCCACCATTTTTGGCGAGTACCTCTTTATTTTTACACAAACTTGAGGAGGATAGCATATGCTTGTCGATGTAAGCTTGTCCTTTAGATGAGTCCCTCAAAGTATATTTAATGAACCCTAGGAAGGAGTGGCTCGGTCCCATATGGGCCTTTCAATGTTTGATTTACGAGTCCAAAGAAATAAAGCTCGGGAGTTTTTCATGTTTTGAGAGTCTGAAAAACACTTAAAGAGAACTATCCCAGTTATTTTTTCGTAAATAAGTTTGACGAGACCGAAAAAGTGATAAACAATCACCAGTCGAACATTTTCTTCAGATACTTTAACGAGCGTGAAAAGAGCAAGATCACTCGGCAATCTTTTCATTTTTATGGAGTGTGAAAAGAGCTTGAAGGATGCTCCTTTGTGTTTGTCATTTTCATGTTACCACGACAAGTATGAAAAGACGAGAAAAAGTATACTCGGTTACGTTCTCATATATTTTCGAGCGCAAGAACGAACGAAGACTGAGCTCGAGGTTTTTTCTAAAAAACCATAAAAAAGTAGTCGTACACGTGACCAAAAAAAAACACCCGTACCCCCTCGTTCGGACTTCGAAGTTGTGATATATGCGAAAAACCACACTCACAAGGCTATTAGGGTATTAGGTTTTATATATTAAGTAATAAAAATATATAAAAAATCAATAAAAAATAGTAAAAAGTGAATAAATATAGGTAAAAAGGGATTTTTACCATTTCATTGTGATTTTGCCAAAAACTTGTCCAACATACCTCATCTTCCCGCAAATTCATTTGCTCGATTGTGGGAGGCCCAAGCGATCATTTGACAAACCATTTCAGCCAATGAGGTAAGCTCTTGATCCTTTAACTTTTCCATGGTTTATTTTTGGTTTTTTATTGGCAATTTTTTTGGGTTTTAAGTCCATTTTATAGTCGGACCATGCGTGATCCAGATTTTATGAGTAGAACGAAATGACTACATATTATTACCAGATGCTTAACACAGAATAACAAAGATACAGTAAAACTAGTTTTCTATTCAATAAGGAAATAAACTGAAACTGTAAAATGCAGCGGAAAACAAACTTGCTGGAATGGTGGTGGCTTATCTCTGAGAAGAGATGTGACGACTACGCTCATTCACAAGAAGATCATTACAATGAGGCTCTCAAGGCCTTTTTACAATAAACAGGAGTTTCAAAAACCCTAAACCATCCCAAAACCTAACCCTAGGAGATGAAGCGCCAAAAGTCATGTGGGCCCCGTTTGGGTAAGTTAGTACATCAACTTCCCGGGGTTGTAACTTTTGCATACGATCTCCATTTTAGGCGTATGATAGCCCATTGGAAAGATCTATCCGAGGAATACAACATTTGCACAAAATTTCATGTTGAAATTTTGCAACCGCAACATACCCCAAAAAATGTCGTTTAGGGCCTCAAAACAGCTCCATAAGTTCACGACCCGAAAAACTGCTAAAAATAGTAAATTATCAAAATTGCTAGAAAGCTGTTTTGAGCCAGCTGGAAAAGGTGGGTGGCCACCGATATCCACCTAGATCAATCCTCCATCCTTAGGAAGTAATGGTCTCCATTGCGTTGAGTTCCCCCATCAGATGAGGAAATTTCTACTGAATTTGGCCCCGAGTGAGCCACTTGCCTTGGTGCAGGAGCTACCCTGCTTTGACGACTCGATAAAGCTGGATCCTTTGTTGTCGAGTACCCTTGATCTGTGTGTCCACAATCTGATCACTGGATGCCTATTGTATGAAGTCGGGGTTGAGCTCTATTGGTGTCAGTTGTTCTGCTACGTCTGAGGTGTCCAATAATGGTGGGAAATAAGGCCGAAGGAGGTCCACGTTGAACACTGGGTGCAGGCCAATGAAGGAGGAATGTTGAGCACAAAAGCATTATCCCCCATAGCCTTGGTGATGGTGTATGACCCATATCGGAGTGGGTGAAGCTTCCTATGGGGTCTTGTAAGGCGTTCTTTCTGCAAGTGCAACCAAACTTTGTCGCCCACCTGAAACTTATGTGGAACCTGATGTTGATCATGGCACTACTTGTACTTGTCATTAGACTTCTGTAGGATATCTTGAACCTGTTGGCGGATGTGCTAGATCCTCTCAATGAATCGGGTGGCTTTTTCAGCCTCAGTTGGAGTAGGAGAGGAGTCGGTTGAGGTGACCGCAAGGGGAAGTGCAACATCTATGGGAACCAATGGTTGGAATCCCAACCCCACCTGAAGGGGGATGTGGCTGGTTGAGCTATGCAGGGCTCAGTTGTAGCTATGTTGGACATGGGGAAGACTCTCATCCCATGTGCGAGGGTGATTGGAATTATACATGCGTAGGATATGCACGATCATTCGATTTACAGCCTCGGTTTGGCCATCTGTCTGGGGGTGGAAGGCCATGAATTTGGTGAGCTTGGTGTCTAGCAGTGACCAGAGGCTCGACCAGAATGTGATGAGAAATTGACTGTCCCAATCTGAGACAATGGTTTGTGGGATTCCAAAATGTACCCAAACTCGTTCAAAGAAGAGCTTGGTAGTGGCTTCTGCTGTGATGCTCTTCTTGCAAGCAACCAGAATTGCCATCTTAGAAAAGCAATCGACAACCACAAAAACACAGTCATTTCCTCGCTTGGTGGACGGGAGGCCTGACATGTAGTCCATTGAGATGGATTCCCATGGTCTTTTAGGAGTAGGAAGAGGGTTGTATAGGCCCTGTTTCTTAGTGGTTGGTTTGGCAATAGCGCAAGTAGTGCAAGACCTGATATACTTGCTAACCTCCTGTCGAAGTTTCGGCCAGTAGAAATGTTTTTGTAGCATCACCACTGTCTTTTTGATGCTGAAGTGTCCTGCCACCCGACTGTAGTGGGCTTCCCAGATTAGCTTCGCTCGCTCACTTGAGGGAACACATATATGGCCCAGACGACACAACAACCCATCCTGAAGATGGAAATTATTGACAACTGCTTTTGCACCCAACATTTGGTAGGTGGTGGCGAAGTCCGGGTCTGTCTCATAGAGTTGGGGACATCCAAAGGTCTCATGGCTGCAGGAGTCTAGCACTGTGGTGAGTGCAGTGACTGGTGGTTTGCTGAGGAAATCAATGACACGGTTGGTTCTTCCTCTTTTATACTTGATGTTGAGGTGGAATTGCTGCAAGTATGTGGACCACTTTTGATGGCGGTCATTCTACAATTTTCCTTGTGTCTGCATGAACTGGAGTGGCTTATTGTTAAGAACCAAAGACTGAATACAAAATCACCACAACAGATATAGAAGAACAATATAGAAAAACACAACTTCATTATATCAAACCCTTGAGGTAGGGAAACACCATACAGTGGATCCTATTATGGAAGGGATCCTCTCCTGTTCACTTGCCTCTTCGAGGGGGCATCCTCCTATTGAGCTACAACTCACAATACAATACTTCTCTTCATGTCCCATTACATTGCTTGAACCCCTTTATATAGTTCTACCATCACCTAAGG
>SNQJ01S0046352.1:57595-90736 GCA_010110895.2 Picea sitchensis
TTCCTTGGCGGAACCATCCAATGGTGTAGGGTTGTGGGTGTGGCATTGTCGACAGGGCTAGCCACTTGACGACCTCTATTGAGATGAGGTTCTTCTGGCTACCACTATCAATAATTAAGGGCAGTGGGGTGCCTTTTACCCACATCTGGGAATGGAAGAGGCACTCTCCTTCTTCTGGCTCGTCTGGTTCACCATGCTGGAGCTTGGTGGTAGCAACGGTGGCATTGGGTTCCACATCAATGATCCTTCTTCCCCTTTCTGGTTTTGACTCAGAGTCAGAACCCACATCTGATTCAGAGGCTTTCACTTCAGCCACCAGCGTCTACTTTGAGCGACAGTCAGCAGTGTTATGCCAAGGGCTCTTATGGAAGTCACACAACTTCCCGTTATCTTTGTTTGTCTTTCCGGTGTCCTTCTCTACTTGTGGCTTGGATTGGTTGTCCTGATACTGTGCATCTTTGCTCTGTCCTTTGTTCTGTGGGTTGGGGCCGCCCTTTCCTAGCTTTTGTTGTGAGGGGTTCCCCGACCCAAATTGTCGTGTCTTTTGTTTGAGCTTCTGCTCGATTTTCACAACATATCGGTAGGCCGCGCCCAAGGATGAGATGTCCAGACATTCCATTTTGGTCTGGATCTATCTATGTAGAGAACCATGATACTTGAGCACCATATGTCTCTCCGAATCTTTGATACCCAACTTGGTGCGCAAGGTATGGAAGATATTTGTGAAATCTGGCACTGCTTGGTCTCTTTCTTGCCGTAGTGTGGTCCATTTGGTATACAAGTCGTCATAACTTTCGACAGGGTAGTATTGTTCCTTAATAGCATCCCTGAAGGATTCCCAGGTGGCTTTGACTGTAAATAATGAAGTTTCTTCTGTTTCCTTTTGCTCATAGAAAGTTTCCCACCAATCTTTGACATGGGGAACGACTTTGAGGATCACAGAAGTAATCTTTTCTCTATTCGAAAAGTTATGGACAGAGAAATACCCTTCTAGTAGATTCAACCACTTGTCTACAGCATCTGCATCTATCTGAACTTCAAATATAGGAATATCAAAGTTTATTTGTACCTTGAAGGGGGCAGTGCCTCCGCTCGAAGAAGATGCGTCGCCTGTTGGTAGTCGCCGAAGGATTTGTGAAAAATTATCCATCATCTCGTTCCTGTGTTGCGTGAGGGATTCCTCAATCAACAGTTTGAAAGGATCTCCTGTCCTGTCATCTTTCTTTTATCCTTCCATGAGATGTCGCTTGGGTGTGCGAGAGATTTTGTCCTCAAGAGAAACAGGCTCGAGACCCAAATCTTTGTACTCTGACCTCATTGGGGACATGCATTAAGACGACAAGGAGCAGACCGTTCTGATACCACTGATCCAGATTTTATGAGAAAAACGAAATGACTACAGATTATTACCAGATGCTTAACACAGAATAACAAAGATACAGTAAAACTGGTTTTCTATTCAATAAGGAAATAAGCTGAAACTGTAAAATGCAGTGGAAAACAAACTTGCTGGAATGGTGGCGGCTTATCTCTGAGAAGAGATGTGATGGCTATGCTCATTCACAAGAATGTCATTACAATGAGGCTCTCAAGGCCTTTTTACAATAAACAGGCATTTCAAAAATTCTAAACATTCAAAAACCTAACCCTAGGAGATGAAGTGCCAAAAGTCATGTGGGCCTCGTTTGGGTAAGTCAGTACATCAACTTCCTAGGGTCGTAACTTTTAAATACGATGTTCGTTTTAGGCATATGATAGCCCATTGGAAAGATCTATCTGAGGACTACAACATTTGCACAAAATTTTGTGATGAAAATTTTCAACCGCAACATACCCCAAAAAACGTCGTTTAGGGCCTCAAAACGGCTCCAGAAGTTCAGGACCCGAAAAACTGCTAAAAATAGTAAATTATCAAAACTGTTAGAAAGTTGTTTTGAGCCAGCTGGAAAAGGTGGGTGGCCACTGATATCCACCTGGATCAATGCGCTCGAGCATTCTCGCAAGTGGGCCTTGCAGAACCTGCAAGAATCTAAGATTCTCGTAGGTGACCTTCAAGGCACCTCTGAGAATCTCACACTGTGCAAAAGGGCCACCTGCAGGGGATGAAAAAAGGATTTTGAAGTGAAGTTTTGCTGAATAAAAAAGATGCAAGAGTTGAAAACAAGTTGTTGACTTTTCTCTCATGGCTCTTTTGTAGGTGTTTGACCATCACAATGTTGGAATGGAGAGAAGGGGAACATGAGGAGGATGATGCCATTGCTGGGAATGACCTAGGTACAGTCGCTGCCCTCCGAGATTGTGGGCTCTTGAAATTCTTCCGGATTCCAAGCATGAGAGCCCAACTCAGGTTGTTGGAATACTTGGTCCACATGTGGGACGTGGAACAATAGTTATTTCACGTGGGAGTCCATACGATGACCCTAGATATCGAGGATATCTATTTTATAATGGGGTTGTCACGATGTGGATACCATGCTAGTTTGACCGGAGGTAGAGGTGACAGACTTCCCATGAGTGAATATTTTCACCAATACTGTGTTCCCAAGGCAGAGAGAAGCAAAGGTAAGTTTTCCATTTGGGGGGTCCAAGATTTGACCTTGCAGACCATCTTGTTTACTATTGCATGCATGGCTGGAAGTGTGACTCCACACATGGCTCTTTAGAGCTATTTCCAATATGCCATAGAGTGCACATAGCCTTGAGTCTTCAACTGGTCGAATGCGGTTCTCCACAGTATGAAGAGACAATTGACGAAGTGCAGAAAGGGTGACTTGAAGCAGTTTGGGTATGGATCACTTTTGGTGTCATTCTTCCTCGAGAGGGTCCCACTGCTACAATTACAGGTTGATTGAGGTTTACCAGCCCCACAAGATCCGAGGATGTTGAGGTGGTGCAACCTCATGGCTCGACATGTAGAAGGGCCCATAATCAAGTATAATGATTCATTTTTTGACTGGTTGAGGCCCCAGATGCTGATGATTGACGACTACACATATCCTAGTTTGTATTTTAGAGGGGATTTGGATTTGGCACTGCCTGAGGATGCTAACTGGGGTGACTTAGGTAAGAAGTACACATTTTTTTCTTTTTAAATGTTTTTGTAATTTTTATCATATGAAATGATTTTGTGTTTATCCAAGAACTAATCCAAAAATTTCTTTTTGATGACATAGATGTAGGGCCGTATCGGCCTCTAGGAACGTCTCCTATTCAACGATGAGGAGAGGCGGCTCCAGTGGTGAGATGGGATGCCGAAGACTACGAGGCAGTGGAACAGAACTTAGAGGGGTTTACCGCGGATGTCCCAGATATTGCTATTGGGGAGATCCTGAGACGTTACCAGCGCCATATTGTGGGCGTGTCTGAGTCTCTCAGTTGACTGCTTCATAGGGTAGTCCGAGCAGTTGTGTGTTATCATGAGTGTCATCCATGACGCTATTTTATAGAAGCTATGGGCCTCGTATTTTTGATATTTTGGTCCTTGGATAAAAACGTTTTGTAAAAACTTTTGATCATTATATACATATATACGACTTCTACTGGCTTGTGTTGTGTTGTGTTATACATGTAATGTGTGATTGGTTTATAAATGTCCCAAATGTCTGTCTAACACATAGTTATCTAATGCATCAGTCAATGTATTTAGACATCTAGGAATGTGCTGATATTCTATATAATCAAAATAATGTTCCAAGAGGCGATTTTGTAAATATCCCTGTAATAAAGTAGGACATTGAATAGCATAGACGTTACTTAAATGTAGTACTACTAGCTACGAATCAAGTTGTATATCTAGGTGGCAGATATCAAGTGAAATAACATCAATCAACAATTCGATGACGATGCTATATTCTGCAATATTATTGGTTGCACGACTGAGGCACACACCTCGTAGACTGATAAGTTCATCTATAGGAGCGTAAATTGTGCATGCAGCATTAGCAAGATTTTGAGTACTACAACTAGCACCATCAGCGAAACCAATGTGGGGGATCGAAGACTCTGACATCTTGAAACCAAGCACAACATAAGATAAGTGGTCAGGGGCAGAGACCAAATAATGAAAAAGCATACTAAAGTAACACACAAAAGGTATGATACAATAAAATACAAGCACTCATGTACAAATGATCTTAGGCATAGTACTTCTTTAAGTACAACCCATTTCTAGGTTCACTCAAAGGGATACCGTCGTAGTCCACCAAATCGTAAGCTCCTTTCTCCAAAACTCGTCTGACGATATAAGGACCTCATCACATAGCTTCAAATTTTCTGGATCCTAGCATATCCCGATCTTGTTTGTAAAGGAGAACCAGATCACCTTCGGAGAAAATGCATGGCCTGACATGTTTGTCATATTGGGCTTTGATGCATTTCTTCTAGGCTTCTATAACTAGGGTGGCATCGCGACAGGTTTCATCTAATTGCATGAGATACAAAAAACGTTCTTCTTTGACATAAGTGTTCGGGAGAAGTTTGACAGCTAGTTTTAGGGAGGGTATCTCACATTCAATCGACAAGATGGCTTCTAGACCATAGACTAGCTGGAATGGTGTAAACCCGTTAGTAGAATTAACAGATGTTTGGTAAGCCCACAATGCTGAAAACAACATCGTGTGCCAACTCATTTTGTGAATCCCTATCATTCGTCGAAGCATGGTAATGAGGACCTTATTTATTGCTTCAACTTGGTCGTTGGATTGTGGGTAATAGGGTGTTGAGTTTTCATGGCAAAGGCCCAACTTTTCAGTGAGTTCAGACATCATGAAGTTTCTAAAGTGGCTACCGTGATCAGTAATGATAGCCTGAGGAACACCAAAATGAGCAATGATGTGATTGACTATGAATAATGCTGCAGTATTTCCGGTATTGTCAAATGTTGGCATCACCTTGGCTCTTTTTGTAAAATAATCTACGACTACAATAATGTATCCATGCCCCCCGACCGAGTGAGGGTGACATGTCATGAAATTGATACCCCATTTCACAAAAGGACCAATGGAGACCACATGGTGTGATCGTATTTTATTGTTGTAGGTTTGGAAAGCGTGGCATTTTTGGATGACAATTATACAATCACTGAATAAAGAAGGCCAAAAATACCCTGCTCATAAGATCTTCTGGGCAGTAGCATACCCAAACATGTGACCACCACAGGATCCAGAATGGCAGTCATTTAGGGCTTTCTCAACTTCGTCAAATGTGAGGCAGTGTCGAAAAATAGAGTCAATCCCACGACGATAAAGAGTATCATCGAGGATAATATACTGATGGGCTTGGTAGTGTATTCGATGGCGGTCAGTGCTAGACAGATTGGGCTGGAAAGTCTGGGTCTGGAGATATATGATGATATCTCCGTACCAAAGGTCATCAAAGATGATCAGGATAAGGGATTCATCAGGTAAAGAATCTTCTGCTACTTTTTTTGTCTCAGAGCAGGGAAGGTCGCATATCAACTTAGCAAACACCAATGATTTCTTGGACTTTGCATGTTTGAATTCTAAGTCAAACTCCTAGAGTATTACGATCCATTTGGAGTATTTTCCCCCTAGCAATTGACATGTAAGAATGTGCTGCATAGGGTTGGAGTTAGAGATCACCGTAATTTTGCGTAAAAGGATATAGTGCCGGAAACGTTGAACAACTTGGACAGCTGCCAAGGCCAGTTTTTCAACATGTAAATACTTGGTTTCAGTAGTCGTGAGACTCCGAATCAAGTAATAAATGACATGTTCATCATGAGAGTCATCCTCCTGGACGCGAACCATAGCGATGGTATAGTCCAAGGCTGCGAGGTAAAGGAAATAATCCCAACTGTAATTAGGTGAGAAGAGTAGAGGCGTACATGTCAAAGACAGTTTCAAATCTTCAAAAGCTTTGTTGGTAGTGGTATCCCATACGAACTCGGAACCTTTCTTGAGAAGTTGCGTAAATCCAAGAGTTAGCTCAACATAGTTCAGGATGGAATGACAGAGAAAGTTTTCCTTCCCTTGCAAACTTTGTAACTGGTGAAGTGAGGAAGGGGGAGGGAGATTGAGAATCACCTTGACCTTCAAAGGATATACCCTGATCCCTTGACATGAAACAATAAAGCCCAGAAGTCGACTGGATTCTACGCAGAAAACACATTTGTGGGGATTCAGGCGTATATGGTAAAACCAACATCGAAGGAAAATGGCACGGAGGTGTATTAGATGATCTACATGGCGCATGGAATGAGCGGGTAAGTCATCGAGATATGGATGCACAATGTGCTTTATGTCATGAAAGGTGTAAGACATAGCATGTTGAAAGGTTGCACCGACATTCTTTAAACCGATGGAAGTTTTTGTTAGGCGAAAGTTCCCCAAGGATAAATAAAAGCAGTCTTGTGTTGGTCCATAGGTACGATATTGATTTGATTATATCCAGAGAAACCATCCATCAGAGAGAATATTTCACTTCCAGCACAATCATCGATGATCTGGTCAATGAAGGGGGTAGGAAAGTTGTCTTTAGGACAAGCTTTGTTAATGTCCCTATAATCAATGCACACATGGATTGTGCCTTGTTTCTTGTCAATCAGAAAAAGATTGGAAACCCAGTCAGTTAGAGCCACCGGGTAAATGAAGCCAGCCTTAAGAAGCTTCTCAACTTCAAGCTTGATAGCAGTTGCTTTACGTGGGTGGACCGGATGAAGTCATTGCTGGATGGGTTTAGCACCCGGGTATGTCCTAATTTCATGTACCACAATGTTAGGGTCGATACCCGACATTTCTTCATAGCTCCACGCGAAGACGTCACAAAATTCTTGGAATAGAGACTTGTAGGTGACCACTTCGTCATGGGAACATGAAGCTTCGATATGCACATTTTCGACAATTCCAGGTTTTATGGATATGTCGAGGGGGAGGGTGGGTGAGATGTTACTTAAGTTCCCTTCATAGAGCAGATCATGTGTAGACTCAGAAACGGTAGAAATGACAACAATGGTTGATGGGGTCGAGATGTGTTGGTAACCCTCGATGGTGTTTTGTTCTAGGAAGAGGATGGAACGATGATGTCCATTGTCCGAAGGGGTGTCTTCCATGGACATAATAGACATAATCATCTCGTCCATGGGAAAAATGACACGGAATGGATCCAGAGATAAATCACTAAGGGAGGGGGTAGAAGGGGTTGCCGATTGAATGGCTTGATAAGCAGATTCAACCAGACTCAAAGACATTTCGTCGCCATATCAAAGATGATCGAGAAGGTTGGGTACCATCCATGGGTCGTAAGATGCAGGGGTTCTGTGAATAGAGGTGGAGATCATGTTGATCAAGGTGACAAATGGATGTGGAACATCAGGTGGTGGGATGGGGAAAGTACCCATCAAAGAGGAATCNATTGGTCTAAGGTAACTAATTTTCCTTGATGTGGGAAATGCACGACATGGAAAAGAGTGGACACAACTACACGCATGGAATTGATCCAACTATGGCCAAGTAGTAGGTTGTAATCGAGAGGAGCGTCAAAGACCTCCACTTCAACATTGATCGTTTTTCCTTCTAACGTAATAGGCAATGAAGGGAGGACACTATAAGGCTTAAAACTAGAGGCATTGAAGGATTTGAGTGTGTTGTGGGATTCAGTTAAAAGAGGAGAGCCGATGGCTTTCCAACAGGTAATAGACATGACACACGTCAAAGCACTTTCATCAATTACCATTCTACAAATGTTTTTGTCTGAGACAATGACTTGTATTTGGAGTGCAAGTTGAGGGGGTGACCTTGGAATGTGATCTTCCAAGTCAAAAATTATTAAATTTGTATTCGTAGGGTCGATTCCACCAATAAATTTCAATAGTGCATTTCATTGTATAGGACAACTCTGAAGGACTTTAAGGGCTGACATCATGGATGGTGCTTGGGCTAGATCTTCGATGATACTGTAGTTCTGGGCAGCGCGTGCATGAGGATTGAAAGCCGATTTTCAAACAACACCCTTTGGGAGAGGGCAAAGAACTGTATCTAGGCTTGGTCGTTCGATATGAAGAGGATTGTTGGTAGGTGGAGTCATGGGAGATGGTTGGACCGCCGAAGGAGGTATTACATCAACCTTCTCTTTGGAGGAAGAATAATCTTTGGCTCAAGTGGTAAGTGTGATGTCATTCTTCTTTGAATCACCTATACACATTAAGACATAGGATGTATTGGAGGGGGAAGGTTGGTCATGAATGACCAATTGGGCTTGTTGTTGAGAAGGGAAGGGTTGTGACAATACAGCCAGAGTGTGTGGGTTCGGGGTCCCTTGAAGGAACTTAGTAACCTCAACTCATCTTGGACAATCCTTAGTGTAGTGATCATCACCATAGATAAGAAAAGGGTATCAGGGTTTGTGCTTATCCCCATCATCAATAGGTTGTGTCTTGTTTTTCTCAGTTTGCGGATTATTTTTATCCTCCTTGTTCTTAACCTTTCCATTTTTGGATTTATTTTTGTCGGCGGGGGTAGATTGAATAGAGTTTACCTCAGAAGTCTGATCGGTGGGAGGGGTAGGAGATGAAGCATTTTGAACATTAGAAGAAATGGGTTTGGGGTTGTTGCTAGAGGTTTGTATGCAATGAGGTTGGGCATGGAAAGTGCCAATCACACCGTCAACTACATGAGAAGTAGTAGGAGTAGTTAAAGTAGTGGAAGTAGAAGGATGAGGTGCATCAGGGAGTAAGTCGTAAAGAGTACCCATTTGTGAATAAACGAGGTCGAGGTATTGAGCACGACTGATTGCTTGTTCTTCTGTGACAACTCCACCCCGACGATGTCACAAGCGATGTCATTCACAAATGATTTCGTGACCCACTCTGCCAACAATTGATCGGGAAGTTCGAGTTTGATGAGACGTCATCTCCGTCGCCACTCATGAATGTGATCAGAGATATGAGTGGCTTTGGTTTGTTTGAAAGAACTCAAAATCTCGGTTCTCGTTTCGTAGCTGATTGGTAACTGGTAGTGGGTGAGGAAAGCCATAATGAGGGTGTTGAAGTTGGTGAAGAAGCCTCGTGGTAATTCTATATACCACTTCGTGGTGTAACCTGTGAGGGTTCGCTGAAAAAGGTGTAAACGAATAGAGTCATCCATCAAGGAGTTGGATGAGCACCAAAGGTGAAAACTCATTACATGATTGTTCAGGTCCTCTCCCAGTTTACCATCAAATTTAGGGATGTCGGATGGTAGTTTGGCCGGTATGGCGGGCCATTGAGGAGAGTGACGGATTAGATCATTTAAAATCCTCGATAGATCAAGGAGGTCCAGGGTGGCTAAGAAGGGTAACTGTCTATTCACATGTGGGTACTGGTGACTTTGGGGAGGGAGTCCCATCGGTAGACCACTGGGACCATAAGTAGTTTGCATATAATGTGAAGATCTAGATAGGTTTGATGGTTGGTGTGGAGGCAATTAATTCATAGGGTTGTACCCTTGAACAAGGGAGTGGGGTTGAGTGTTCGAGCCCCAAATAGGATTAGACGTGCCTGGATATGGTCGGCCTGTACTAGGGGGTATGACAGAGCTAGCTTGAGGCTTTTCCCCCCAGTCGAGTGAGGATTATGTTGTATAAGATAATTCCAATACTGGGCGAAGGATGGAGGTATATGTTTTCCATAGGGTGGGGTCGGTGGGGGTTTCCCTCTAATTGGGGGTTGAGTCCCAGTTGGGTTTTTTTCTACAAAAGGGGATTGGGTTTGGCCTCCTTGGTGAAATTGTCCACCAACAAGAATATGTTAATTAGGTGTGAAAGACGGGATGGTGCCACTAGGGTCAGTGCCTCCGACAGAGGATGGGAGAGGTCCTCTAAAAGGGGGTTGAGGAAGTGTCAGAATAAAACTGGGAATGAGAAGGTGCCCAGAAGAAGTGGAAACACCGGGAGGCCCAGATGAAATTTGTGTAGGAGTAGGAATAGAAGCATTCAATGCATGATATCTAGGCGGAAGGGTTGGGGTGAATCTAGGTGAAAGAAGTGTGCCAATGGGGGATTGGATAGCCGTTGTAATCCCAGTGTGAGGACTTGTAGTATCTGGGACCATTGTGTAATGGAACGTTTGTAGAGGGATATTCAATATGTGGTCAGCTGGCAAAGTGTCTGTACTAGGAAAATAATAGGCAATAGTAAAAGCTACTGTGTCTGGATCAGATGTTTCGGGTAGCTCAAGTGTGACAGTGATATCAATGCTTTCTCTTGAGCCAAAGATATCCCTTCTAAAAATTCCAATAGTTCAAAAAGGATCTTGACCCTTAGGTGCTATGAAAGGTCCAGTTCGTGATCCAGAAGACTGAACAACTATATCTTCTGAAGAATTCACTCACACAATATGTCTCCCGGAGTCAGGAGGAATTCGAAAGTCCTCTCAAGAATTAGTAATTCGGAACGGTTCTAAAGAGTTAGTTCTTTCCACTTGTGGAGTGGCAACATATTGGACTTCACTCTGTTGAGGAGATCCCTCCGGTGAGTTTGTAGGAAAGGGTTGAGAACCTTCCATATCTTCTTGGGGTAAGCCTTTCATTATACATGAATGATGTGGAGGGTCAATTATGATCGAGTTAGAATTTTACGAAAGAAACTCTATGGCTAACTTGGGTAAACAAATAGCATGCGCTAATAAAATCTAGGAAGAAAAACCAAGCAAACAAGACCTTCTAATTCCGAAGTCACTAGTTGGTGATGAAATCCAACGTCGCAACGACGAGAAAAGAAGGGGTTGGGCCAAGGTGGAAAAGTTACGTTGACGACCTGCTTAACAGACTTACACCCTGGTGAAAGCTCCCACACACAATCGTGGGTATACCCTCCAAGGAGCCTGAGTGAGTTTGGCCAACATCGATTCCAGGTACCGTGAATACTTACCCCTTCACAATCACCTTGTGTAGGATCCTAAGTAGATAGGCTACTAAATTTACCACCAACAACAATAATGCCTAGGGGAACAGTCGACAATCCGATCCACATGCAAGGGCAGGGTATCTAGCCTAAAATCATTTTGAGAGGCTTCCACTCATCATTGTGGGTATACCTTCAAGTGACCCCTGTAATACGTGCAATCTCTACACCGATATCAACAAAGAAGGGCGAGTAACTCTGTCAATCTCAATGCGACCTCAGGTTTGACCCTTGTGTGAGAAGGGATTCCCAGGACAAAATACTGCAAATGGAATTTGACACTCCTTATCACAAGATACTATTGTGTGTTTTGTGCTTTGAAGAGTGTGTCTCACTGCCTATTCCAAAGCTCTAGCCTAGCTAATGTTGGTGTAAAAGAGCCCTAGAAAAAGTTACTTGTTGAATTTTAAAATTGCGCAATATGATTAAAGGATGTTGTTACTCAAAAGGAGATGGAAATGAACCCGATGTTGTGTGAGACTCTGACCCAACAATGCATAAATAAGAGTGAACAATAATTTTTTTTTGTTTGATGAATCCTATTTACAGGAGGGAAAGAGGAGTTTTCTAGAACAATACGAACTACAATGTATGATCTTCTTTGAAATGGAATATCAAACAATCGTGAACAATGCAAATTCCCTATTCGTTCTCTTTCAATACTTGAATGCCAATATTTTAGAATAAA
This sequence comes from Picea sitchensis, assembly GCA_010110895.2. Taxonomy (NCBI): domain Eukaryota; kingdom Viridiplantae; phylum Streptophyta; class Pinopsida; order Pinales; family Pinaceae; genus Picea; species Picea sitchensis. The sequence continues at coordinate 69,180 of SNQJ01S0046352.1, forward strand.
AAGTTGCTTAAAAAAGAAAATGTCTTTAATTTTTTATTAGAAACCAAACAACCGGGATGGAACTAAGAAAAAACAAGCAACCAACGAAAAAGAAATACACAACAAAACACCCAAACCAATCTTTCAATGAAGACAAAAATAACAAACTGATAAGACCGGTCTCTTCAAATGAACATGGGTAGAAATTTTCCAAGTAATAAGCAATTGAAAAGGACAATTGATCTTAACGTTTTAACCAATCAAAGGCTCTCGACCAAACAAGCACTCAGATTTCAAAATCGAAGATTATACCCTTGTTAAGAAAAGGTCAAGAGGTTAAAATTGAGAAAAAATGAACAAGAAGAGCTTTCAATTTTCGAAAACTAATCATTCGCGAGATTTGAAGTCAAGAAACATTCTATCACTGGCTAGAGAAGTTCTTCCTAGACACACAAACTAATTTGAGCATCTGAGGAGACAAAAGACTTGATCCAAAATTTTTACAAGTGAGTTCGTAGGCTGCCAGTGGGGTACAGTGCGAGAATCAAGGATTCTTGCAGGCTAGACACAGGCAGGTTGCGAGAAGTTCACACTGAACTAAACATTAGGGTGCAAACTCGAGTGATTCTCGCAGGCTACAGAAAGGTGCAGCGCGAGAAGATCTGTAATCAAGCAAATTTTGGAAAAAAGACAAAACTTCTCAGGGAACTTCTGGATCCAGACAATCTGTAAGGGTCTCCTCAAGACTCAGAGATTGATTGTGAATGAAAAATTGTAGGTTAAGAGAAAATGGCCAAGAAAAAACCACTAAAATGGGTTGTATCCTCAGTGGAGTCACCAATTTTGTTATCAGATAAATCGGTAGGTGCGGACACTAACAAATCTCCCTAGATCCACCTAGATCTAGAAAAAAATAGGACAGGACATGACTCTTTCCCTAAGTTGTAGTCATTGAATCTACTAATAAGAAGGAATGAGTGACATACCTTTATATCTCTTCCTTAGGTCTTTGTTGTTCTCGCTTCACTCTGGTGCTCTTGTGAAATCATCTCCAAGACAACACAAACCAACCAAAGTGAAGATAGCAAAGTATATTCAATGTCAACCTATGCATATGATCAAGGAGTTATGCAATAAAACAAGAGTGATTTTATGGGAAAGGGACATGCCGCTTTATTATATTAAATGAAAGTAGAAGATACAATTGGTTCGATTTGATGTCGCAAGCCTCCTTTCAGTGACTCTTGGTTCCAACACACACACTTGCTCTACATTTTCATGAAGAAGGTTCGATACAACTTGATAGACCAAAAAGATTCTCCAAGCTTCTATCCAAGCAGGGTTCTTCAAACTATTCTTTCACCAATCCTTCATTCAATCTTGCATAATCTTTTCCATGAGAAACCTTTCAGTATATAGGAGAAGGAGGGATGGTTACATGGATGAGGATGATCCCACCAATTCTGAGAAGTCAGTAGGATTCCAACCTTGCGAATGCCAACTCATTTTCTAGAATATTCCCTTCTAGAACGTTCATGACCTCTTCTCTTTTACAAGCTTAAAAATAGGTTCACACCCTATTTATAGAGAAAACCGTGAATAGTTCGAACCCCAAGTGCGGGTTGCCTGTGAGAATGGAGTATCTTCCCACCCTGTAATATAGGCAACCTGTGAACTCATCATAAAAATGTTCTTTTGGAAGAAGGCAACAATCACTTTTCTTAGGCAAAAAGTCCTTGTGGGAGCCTGAGTACATCACTAGTAGAGACATCACTAGAGTGACCGAAATCATGTGTAACAATGGGAGTTAACTCCTTGAGTCCTTCAGACTTCGCGAGTTTGGAGAATTGAACGAGTTCATCGTGAGGGAGGTATAAATCCCTGAAGACCTAAAGTCCCAAAGTTAATCTTGGCCTTACATCTGAGGATGTTTGGGAGCCATCCCAACCATCAGATCCATGAGGTAGTTAGTCCGATGTTGACTGCTTTCAGAGAATAGAGGCTTAGTAATTCCAAAACTCCCAAAGAATGAAGTAGCGAAGTAATGTGGGCTGTGTATCTATGGATCCTTTAGGACCCCTCTCGACCATTTGATTGAGGGGATATGGGGATTACATCGAGAGTACGTGGGGACCCATGTGTCGAGTGAGGGAAATGCTAGGTATCTTGCTCAGAGTGGAACACACTGGGGTATTAAGAGGTAGTTAACCGTGAGTTTCCTTTGGAAATCCACGGAGCGATGGAGTCCATCTATACCATCAATCTGAGGGAGAGGATACATGGTGAAAATCCATCGACTTCGGGTGAAAGTACTCCAAGAGAAAATATTGTTGGAATGCTTGGATCGCCCGAACACTGAAGTCCCAAAGTAAACCAGGACCATTGGTCCAGAAGGATGCGTGGCACTTGATATAGAACTTTGGGTACAAAGTACTTCAGGAGGAAAGGTTGTGTGAGCATCCAGGAATCTCGAACATCAAAGTCCCAAAGTGAATCAAGACTGTCGAAATCCCCAAGGACACATGGCGTCGGATTGTGAACTTAGAAGAATTGCCATTCCGGGGGAATTCGTGCGGTGGTTATCTTGGCGCCTGTTGGTTTGGTGTCAGGTGACACTTTCCAGCCATCCATCGGGCCAAATGATAATTACAGCTTGTTTGGAAGAGGCATTTTAGGACCTTCGTCTTACACAACAGTAGTGGGATATATGTCGTTCTCTTTGTTCGATGCATTTGGGAACAACGCTTTTTATTTTGCTACTGTCTTGGCTGCGTGAAACCTTGATTTTTGGCAAGAGAACCCCATGCATGGTACTATTCCTTCACAGGGAGAGGTGACATGAGTTTTCTCCTATTAGGGGATTTGGAATCATTGGAAGGGATCAGTTCCTTGCAAGGGATGCCGATCAAGGGCAACCCTTTCCATGCTCAATGGAACCCTGGGCGAATTTCAGTACCTATGCCTGTCGGATCGGCTGGGGGAATCCCTTTCCAAAATCCTTGGAACAAAACGAAGGGATCAATCCTCACACAAACTATTTCATCCAATGATGGGAGTCAACTGATGATATCCCGACAGACAAAGTTTTCGTACACTAGTCATGACCACAGTTTATACTAGAACCCTGACCAACAGTCCAAATTTTCCTGCCAATTTGGTGCTAGTCAAACTCTAGGACCCTCTTTTCCTGTACATAGTACTCAACCTAAACTACCATTTCTGGCAACACTATATCTGCCAGACTTGTCAATATTACTTAATGACCAAATTTGTCATTATGGGCATTGGCACCCCTTGTCGAATAAGTTTCCCTCAGATATTCCAAAATTTGAAGGAAACCCTGACAAAGATCTAGGTGATCATGTGACAACATTTCACTTACGGTTCTCATCAAACTCACCACGAGATGACTTCATCTAGTTGCACCTTTTTCAATGCACTCTTATCTAGGGTTACGCAAAATGGTATATTGAGCTTGACTACTCGAGGTTTTTTTACTTTAATGACTTGGCGATGGTCTTCCTGAACCATTTCCAGTTACCCGTGAGATACGATGACGACACCATATTGTTGGCCAACTTTGAGTAGACCAAGGCCGACCATATCTCCAATCATATCCAAGAATGGTAGAGTTGAAAGAGCTTGATTAAGGTCAAGGTCCCTCCAGATTTCTTACTGGAATGGTTCCTAAAGTCTTTGGTACTTTGCATCTCCAAGGACATAGCAACTTTTGGAGTGTTTTCAGAAGAATAGGCGATAATGAGAGTGCAATAACTTGACCTGATCTAATCTCAGTTTGGCATGCTCTATGAGATTTTTCTGGATGTGCCATGGTCTAACCTCGACAAGGAAAAGAAAAATTCTGGACCCCATGCCGATGGTATTGTGGGCTCATCACAAGGAAAATCCATTGATCTGTTGTCAAATCAATTGTAACAATTATCGATACAATAGGCTGTGGCCAGCTAGAACTTGATTTCGAATGATCCCCCTACCCAAAATTCAGATGTACATAGTGTGTAGTCGACGAATCCTAAGTCCAACCAATAGCCTGAGGGAAAGAAGAAAAAACAGAACATACAGGTAAAGGGAAAAAAAAGGTTACTAACAATGTTGGCAGGGTAAAAGAGGAGAAGAGGAAGTCGAGGTATCCATGTAACCTTTGCACAAAATACCACTCGACTAATCTCTGCCCTTGACTTGTGGAAGCTCAGAAGATATTGGCACAAAAACAACCGGCTGTGTTGACGAACCCATTTCAACACAGGAAAAACATGGCTCAAGATTCATCAACCTCGAGCATGGAAGGGGGCAGTGAGGGATCCCCCATGACTACCAGTAAAAACTCAGTTGTGAATGTCTACATGATGAAAGATGAGGCTAACATAGTGACCAGAGCCTAAGATTACAGAATGCTGAAATATGTAGAAAAGGGCAAAGAAGCCACAAACCCACTAATTCCTCTCCAAATTGAGAAGACGATGGACAAAATGATGACATGCATCCCAAAAGGTTCATTCAGGAAAGCTTCTCATAATATGAACGCGAGGGCTTCCCAGAACTACTCTGTTGTGGAAGATTCAACACACACCCCTTGCACAATGTCTTCTTTGGAAGTGCTCCAAAGTTTCCCTTCACAGAGAAAGGCTCTATTATTTTCCTTGGGATCAACATAGACTTGTAACCCAAGATAGATCTTTCTTGATCCAACTGACTTGAAACCTTGTCTTCCTTACCGCGTTGCATTTCAGAAAGTAGTGGCTTACACCACAAAATCTTTTACTCATAAAATATTCCATACAGTGGTTGACGAGGGTGCCTTGACTTACGTGATGTCATTGGCGTGCTGGAATGCCATTTGAAAAACTGATTTGTCTCCATCACCTACATTTGTTACGACATTCAATGGTCGGTCATTCAGACCACACGGAATCATTCTTTATTTCCCCATGTAGTTGGGAGGAAAACCCGTGTGCGTCGAAGTTGAAGTGGTCGATGCACCTCTTAACTACAACCTTTTTCTAGGAAGGAGTTGGACTTATGCGATGTATGCAATGGTTTCTACTTTTTTTTGGGTCTTTTGTTTTCCACACGAGGGCTGGATTGTGACCATTGACCATTTGTCTTTCTCTAGTCCTGACCCTTCATCGGGGGCATCCACAGTCCCAATGATTGATAATCCTCAACCCGACATCGTCAAATTAGGGGTTGGATTGTGTCCATCATTGATGGGTACTTTTGATTACCCACCAACTTCCGGCGATGTCAAGATTATATTGGCTAACCCTGACTAGCCTAGGGATAAAATCTTTTAAGTTTCGTATTTTCGAACGACTTACTTTCATGATTCATGGAATCTTCCTTCCTCATCAGCTTCAATGGATTTGATAGGGCATCCTGGCATGGCCATGCCCTTGTCTTCTATTGAGTTTGCATACAATATTGTCCAACAAGCTTTGACCGACCCCAATCCGACTCCCGCACAGGAGTTAGATCCAGTTCTCGAGCCTATTTGGGCTCAAGGTTCCCTTGCAAATACATATCCTTTAGACATGGTCTTACCCTCAAACGAGGAAATTATTGAGGCATTGACTTGTCCAGACAGACACTGGGATGATCTTCATCATAGATCTTACCTTCTTCCAGAGTTAAGGAGAATAGAGGCAGGAGAATTTTTCTCGACCGTGAATGGAGATAGGTCTTTTCCTATTAATCCTTTGGCTACAGACACAATATATGCCAAAGGTAATATGGAGAGTATCACTGAAATGATTCCCATTGATATCTATAGAACCAAAGGCATTGTGGAGAATGTTTTCATCAGATCAGACTGCTCCCCTTAAGAGATTCAAACTTATATTGAGTTATTTAAGGAATTTCCCGACGTCTTTTCCTGATCTTACAAGGAAATGTTAGGCAGAGACCCAAGAATCAACGAACATGAAATAATGACTTATCCTGATGCCAGGCTGGTACAATAGAAGCTTCATCCAGTGAATCCTCAAAAAGTGACAGTAATTAAAGCTGAAGTAGAGAAACTGCTTAAAGTCAGTTTTATCTACCCTATGCAGTTGAAGGAATTGGTGTCAACCCCAGTTCCCATTAACAAGAAACATGGTACAATTCATGTGTGCATGGAGTTCCATGACTTGAACAAGGCATGTTAGAAAAAAAAAATTCTCACCCCATTCATCGATCAAATTTTCGATGAATGCGCAAGTTGCGAGATGTTTTCATTCATGGATGGTTTCTTGGCATATAACTAGATTTAGATCAAACCCAAAGACCAACATAAAACAACTTTTCTTTGTCCTTGGGGCACGTTCATGTTTGTAAGATGCCTTTTGTCCTAAAAAATGCTAGAGCCACCTTTTAGTGGGCCATGTCATTTTCTTTTCACAAGCTTAGACATATAGTTGAGGCTTATCTTGATGATCTAGCATCTCAATCTTGCAAGAGATCTGATCATCCTTCTCACCTTTGACTAATATTTGAACGATGTCACTACTATCAGATTCACTTGAATTTTAAAAAATGCAGTTTTTGAGTGACATCAGGTCATATTTTAGGTTTCATTGTTTTGAAAACATGGATCATGGTCGATCCTCTCAAGGTTGAGGCGATAGTTGAATTGCCTCCCCTGTGCACAATACCCCAGCTTCAGATCTTACAGATGAAAGAGAACTTTATTCAACCTTTTGTCATGAATTACACTGAGATCACTAAAGGGTTTATGTGTGTCTTGAAAAAGGGAGGCCCATTATGTTGGGATGAAGCTGCTCAATAGTCTTTTGAAGCATTGAAACGCGCCCTTATGTTTTCCCCTCTACTCCGCCCCCCTAATTATAACAACTATTTCTTGTTGTATTTGGCTGCTACGAAGATGATCATCGGCATGGTATTGGTGCAAGAGGATGATATTATCAAGGAGCATGCTATTTATTACCTTAGTCGAGGCCTAGTTGTGACAGAACTCAACTATTCTCATGTTGGGAAGATTGGTTTGGCAGTGGTGCATGGTGTCCAATGGTTCCGTCATTACATTTTTCTTCGCAAGACCACTGTCATTGTCATTGTGAACCATTTCCAATATGTGTTAACACAAATAGTCATTGCTGGAAAGATCATTAGATGGATTATAATCCTCCAGGAATTTGACTCGAATTTTTTTCCATGAAATCCAAAAATTCGTTCGTCTTTGCTGAACTTATTTCAAAACTTCCGATCAAGTATAGTGATATCAGGCCCAAAGAATCACCTATCAAAGGATATCTTTTTCTTATCGCATCTTCAGACCCATGGTATGGAGATATACTAGTCTATCTCCATCTTTTAAGGTGCCCCGTTTCTGCTTCCCATGATGAACATCGATGAATTCTCCATCAGGCACAAAGCTATCTCATACTTGATGACACTTTGTATCGTCGAGGTGTATATTTCATTCTTCTCCGGTGCCTTATCCATGAAGAAGCATAACTCATTTTGAACGACTACCACACTGGGGCATGTGGTGTTCATTTGTCTGGGTTGGAAACAACCCAAAATATTCTTCATGCTGGTTACTTCTGGCCCTTATTAATCAAATATTGCATTGAGGTGGTCAAGTAGTGCCACTCGTATCATCTCTTCTCTCGGAAGATGTGGGCACATCTTTATCCTATGTTTCTTGTCATTATTGTTGGTCCTTTCACCAAGTGGGGGATTGATTTCACTACATGTCACCTAGCCCTAGCCAAGGGGAATCGTTACATCATCGTAGTGGTAGAATACTTCATGAAGTGGGTCAAGGCTATGCCAATGTTTAACAATGATGGAGAAACAACAACTCTTTTCATTTTTAACCAGATAGTAGCAAGGTTCGACATCCTGAAGTATATTAACACTGACCATGGAAGTCACTTCCAAAATAAAATGATGACCAATTTAACATCAAATCTTTGGTTGAGGCAAGCACATTCATCACCTTATTACCCACAAGAGAATGGTCAAGTTGAAGCTGTGAATAAGTCTCTCAAGACTATTCTTCAATGGGTGATCAATTTTGTGAAGTTAAATTGGAATTTTAGGTTGTACTTGATGTTGTGGGCCTATCGAACACTTGTGAATACTGCCACTGATTTCTCACCTTTTCAAATTGTATATGGGCTAGAAGCAATCTTACCTATTGAGTGTCATATCCCATTTTTAAATTTTGCAGTGAAATTACTGCTAGACACTTCACTTCTTGAGGAACACCTACTATATCTCGAGCAATGTCATGATGCAGCCTTGACCAATGAGGATCATAAGCAATAAGTCAAGTGTTAGTATGATCGGTCCATTCATCCTCGGATTTTCTCTGAAGACAATCTTGTCTTGGTCTATAATCAAGACAAAGACCCCCTGGGAGCAGGAAAGTTCAAACCCATGTGTCTTAGACCATTTATTGTGAAAGAGGTATTGAATAAGGGCTCTTACTGTCTGTTTGACTTTGAAGGAAATTCCTGGTGGAGCCTAGAAATGGGCTCTACCTCAAGAAGTATTAATATTAGTGGTGCAACACCCCTACCTCGACAGGGTCTGCTTGACCTCCTAGTCTATGGATATTCAATTCCTTTGAGCCAAAATGGCCCTTTTGGTTCTCACTGGAACCTTCAACACATATAACCACAAGTACTTCTAGAAGTTATGCATGAGAAAACAAGAACTAGGTGCGAACCTCCACTCCACGTGATCACCGACGTGACCACAAACTTAGCCTCAAAGGTGCGTCATGTTTCACGATGTTGGGACTTCTGTTGCAAGGTAGCCTGACTCCTTTGATTCTTGAAAACCCAAAAAGGGATAACGGTCCACTAGTTCCTCCCTTATGTGTCTATCATATGACCTCCAGTCAAGTCTTAGGGACACACCTTGAAGTGTGTTGAGATTTTGCGACTTACAAGTTTGTGATGCAACTCTCCTCCTTTTCCCGAAGCCCAAACTTGCGACTTCCTCTCTTACAATTCGATGGTCCTGATTTCTCCACGATCTGACGGTCCAAATCACGTCGGGATTTCATTTATCATGACTTCTGGGTAATTGTTTCCTCCACACTTCTGACCCTTGAAATGCCAAAATTTTCAGAGTGCCCCAAATCAATGCTCGTGCTCCTTTAGATTTAATGACTGCTATCCCTCCTGAGCTTGCGAGTGTTGAAATACACTCAGCCTTAAATTCTTCGTAGATCTACTAGATCCAATAGTCCATAGAGTTTCGGTGATTCTCCCTCTGATAATTTGAACCATCCATTCAAACTTTCAATGGCTTCCGGCCAAAGAACTTGACGCCTTTTCCTCCTAAGCTTAATTTGTGTGAGGTGACTTCAACCTTCATCCTCCTTCGAACTCTTCGAAGTATCTATCCTTTATGAGCTTGTTTCACTGCAAACTCAAGGATTCTAAGAAGTTCTTGCACACACTCCTTGTGACCTTCATGATAATCACTAATTATATGGTGTCTTGCAACTCTGCGCACTCCTTGCGACAGAAGTTATTCAACCACTTACTGGGTTGGAAAAGTCTAAGACTTCAACCAACCTATGCACACCTTGTATGGATCTGTGCTATACTTTCACTTCTGTTGGTATAATAACAATGGTATGCCTCCTGAGATTTTCCAAGATAAACTTAGAATCTTGTCAATGCACTCCTTGCGGACTTTCACTGCACTCCTTGCAGGAATTCTATGGAAGAGAAACAATTGAAACTTACACTCTCCCTCTCACGGACTTCATACATTCAACATGAAATCACAGATACACACACAACATTGAAACAAATGCATAACAGAGTATATAAGCGAACTATAAACATACCATTCAATAGATGCAAACAATGACCATAACATCAACATGAAATTGGATCAAATTGTTCTTATATTAATTTGAGTGCTTCTAGACATGGATTCAATAGCAACAACTATCTGCTCATACAACTTCTATAATATCTGTTCTTCTTTGTTCTCCTATGCTCTCTTTCTCTATAGCTTCTAACTCTTCAACGAGAATAATGATACAATACAATACATACGAGGGATCTTTCTCGAGTTTTCCCTCCTACAACTCTAAGCTATCTTATCGAAATAAAGACTTACAACTACATTACATTTATTACAATAAATGCCTCCAACCAACAGATGAGAGCGAATGCTCAAGATCCGTGTTACAATCCCCCAAACCATAAAAGAAAATATATCTTTCTAGATATTACATTTAATGTTTCATCTTTTCAAATTCAAAATGTCTTCAAAATGTGCACTGGTGCATATCCAGTTGTCCTCCACTTGCGCTCACTTGCAATGCTCCTGCATCATACTCCTGAGCTGAACTAAAAGATAAATATGTCCCCAACTTCTTCCATAGTGTCCTCCAGAAATGACCAACAAATTTGGTATCCCTATCTGAAACAATACTCTTAGTTAAACCATGAAGTCGAACAACTTCTTTGAAAAACATATTTGCAATGTGTGTTACATCATTAGTTTTCTGACATGGAATAAAATGTACCATTATTGAGAATCTGTCGACTACCATGAATATGGAATCACAATCTCTCTATTTCCTTGGCATTCCTAACACAAAATCCATGCTTACCACATCCCATGGCCTGTCTGGTACTAACAATGGTTGATACAATCCTGTATTCTATCTTTTCCCCTTTGCATGATGGAAAATTCTACATCTGTTGAAAAATATTTTGACATTTGTCCCCATCCCTAGCCAATAATACAAGTTGTTCAGTTGCACAAACGTTGTATCATGGCCAAAATGTCTAGCCAATCCCCCACTATATTTTTTCTTTAAAAGGTTTTCCCTCATAGAACTCTCTGGGATACACAACTGATTTCCTCTAAATAACAGTCCATCCTAGATCAAGTATTCAATCCGTTAGATTTTATCTCTCATAAAAATATTCTCACATGCTTCATAAGCATCCTTGAAATCTGAATCATTTCCATACATATCCTTAAGGTTATCAAAACCTAAGGTCTTCACACGAAACTCCTGCAGAATCAAACATTTCCTTCTCAATGCATCAACAACCTTGTTAGCAGTTCCAAAAATGTGCTTTGTAAAAAAATTAAAGTTCTGCATAAATTCAACCCATTTTGCATGTTTCTAGTTCAATTTCTCCTGTTTGGTTATCAATTGTAAGGCATGGTTGTCACTATACAAAACAAACTCCTTTGGAACCAAGTAGTGCCTCCATTTCTTTAGCACATGTATGACTGCATATAACTCTTTATCATATGTGGAATATTTCATCTTGGTCTTTTTCAACTTCTCACTAAAGTATGCAATCAGTGTATTGTCTTGACTTAAGACTTCTCCAACCGCAAATCCACTTGCATCACATCTGACTTGAAATGTTTTAATGAAATATGGTAGAACCAGAACTGGTTGTTCGATTATATTCTCCTTTAACAACTTGAAACTTTTATCTTCTTCCTCTATCCAATGAAAATATTTATGTCTCTTCTTGACTGTGTCCATCATTGGTGCATAAATTCCACTAAAATTTCTGATGAACTTCCTGTAAAAAATGGCTAGTCCATGGAAGCTTTTGAATTCAAAGATATTCCTTGGTGACAACCATTCTTTGATTTCTTTTACTTTCTCTGGATCCATCTTCAAATCATTCAAAGAGATCACAAAAACCAAATAAATGAGTTCTTTCTTCCTGAAAGATGACTTCTTCATATTTATCAACAACTTCTCTTGCTGCAACCTCCTCATCACTAGATTTAAATGTCTCAAGTGCTCTCCCCTAGTCTTATTGAAGATCAATATATCATCAAGATAGACAATTACAAATTTTCCAATGAAATATTTCAAGACTTCGTTCATTAATCTCATAAAAGTACTTGGCGCATTCTTCAAGCCAAACAACATGAAAATCCATTCATACAATCCTTCATTCGTCTTGAATGCTTTCTTCCATTCATCACCTTCCCTCATTCTAATCTGATGGTATTTTCTTTTCAAATCATTTTTTGAAAAAAACTTTGCCCCTCTCAAGAAATCCATCAATTCATCCATCCCGAGTAAAGGAAATCTATACTTGATGGTGATTTTTTTTACAACCCTCGAGTCTGTACACATCCTCCATCCACCATCCTTTTTTGGACTTAACACTGTTGGTACAATGCATGGACTCAATATTTCCGTAATAAACCCTTTTTCCATCAAATCCCGGACTTGCTTCTTGACCTCTTCATTCTCCTGTGACGTCAATCTCTACGCTGCTTTGTTTGGTAAACACTCTCCTAGTATAAGGTCAATGTGATGGCTTATACTTCTGATGGGTGACAACAAACAAGGTAAATAGTCCACCACTATATCAACAAAATTCTCTAGCAGTTCTTCAAATTCCTCCAGTAGATCATCCATCGAAGTACTTATCAAAATGACTCTAGATTTTCTCACCACAACAAACTGCATTTATTCATCTTTCTTGACTTCATCCATAATTTCCTTCCCACTCATGAGAAGTATAGTACTACTTGCTTATACCTTCACCTTCTTGTCTTCAATTGGCAGCAACATATGCATCCTACCATTCTTTTCCAAGGTATAGGTGGTTTTTATTCCATCATGATAAAACATTTCTGTCATATTTCCACAGTCTCCCCAACAAAATATGACAGACATCCATGGGAATAACATCAGATAAGATCTCATCTCTGTAACCCCCTATCTTAAATTCAACTAAACATTGTTTAGTGACTGTTACCTAATGTCCGTTTTGCAACCACGAAACTTTATATGGGCTTGGATGTGCAACTGTTCCCAATTCCAACTTTTCTACCATCTCTGTTGATGCTAGATTATCTATGCTTCCACTGTCAACTATTACTTTGCATACCCTATCCTTGGTTTTGCAGGTAGTTCTAAACAAATTGTTCCTTTGGACTGGATTCTCCATTTCCTTCTCTGGCTTCAAGAGAATTTTCCTCATCATTAAGGATCTCCCACCTTCTGCATCTTTTGCCTCAACATTTCACCTTTGCACTTCTAAAATGTGAGCTTCTCCTCCTCCATCCCTTTTTCTATCAGGACATTCCCAATATTTGTGTCCGATCTTTCCACAGACAAAACACTTTATTTCACCTCCTTTGCCTCTTCCTCTTCCTCTTGCTCACAAAAGAGTGTTCTTGTCGGCATATTGTCTTCCTTGTGAACTTACTCCCCTCTCTGGGTGATTACGAGGTTTCTTTTCTTCATCCTTGGGCTTCTGTACTATGTATTGGGCAACTTATTTACCTCTTCTCTAACTTCTGCCTATACCACTTTGACCCTGATTTTGGGCCAATTTCTCTTCATCTTTCAAAGTGACCTGATAATAATCTTCTACATTCCTGACTGTTACCATGCTGATCTCATCATGAATTTCATATCTCAGACCATTCATATATCTGGCGACCTTTTCATCATCACTCTGACGATGGCCAACTCTAATGTTTATCCTATAAAAATCTTCAGTGTATTCCTTCACTGTCATCCCTTTCTGTCTCAAATTTTGCATTCTTCATAACAGATTAATTTGGTAATATCTGGGTATGAATTTGGATTTAATCTTTGCAAAAATCCTGTCCCAGCTTTTAATTCTTTGTTTTCCTTTGCAATTTCTGTCAGCCTGCAGTTCATCCCACCACAATGTTGCATGCCCTTTTAGTATAGTGACAACGTGCTTTACTTTCCTGTCTTCTTCAATATATTCATAATCAAAATATTTATCGAGATCTCTAAACCAATCTAGCAGCTCCTTAACGTCCAATTTTCCTTCATACATCGGGCTATCCATTTTTGCTCTGGCACTGATTCTTGCAATAGCCTTGAATAGACATTCTCCTGCAACATCTTCGGCTACAACTTCTTCTTCGAATCCTTCTTCATTTTCACTTTAGGCCTCACTGATATCTCAATATCAGGTGTTTCCCTCTGTGATGTCTCCATAACATCCAATTGAGCACGAAGTTCTCTCATTTCCTTTTCCATGGCTATATCGGGTAAAATTATTTCTTGACGTCTTCTTGGAGGCATTGTTTCAATCCGTCCATGCATAATTCAAATCACAATTGTTCCCTGTCTTCCCTCTACATAATTTTTTTTTTTTTAGCTCTGATACTATTGGCACAGGGGCAGACCCAAGGTTCAATGCTCAAGAGAGCACCAACAAAGCCCTAACTACCGACACTTTTGGCAACACCTGCAAAGTAGATGAAGTATCACCCGAGGTAGAGGCAGGGGTGGTTTCAGGACTCAAGTGTCTGAAACCTTAGCTGGGACATTGATCTGTGATTATACCTACTACAAGGCACTTAGCATCGATCATTCATCTATATTTAACCCTTATGGTACTTTGCATATGGCACAGAGCATCACAGTGAATACTTAGACTAAAGAAGATTCAGTACTTAGCCACAAAACATAGATTAGATTCAACAAATCAAGCTCTAAACATCCTATATATCAGATCTAACATTCATTCTTATATCATAATCATAGAGCATAACTAGATCTACTTAATCACAACAAGCACTTAGCCAAAATGAAGCAACACTTAGGTCAAAACATAGAGCACATTACACAGAGTTAACATGGTTCACCCCCACCTTGGGGATACATCCACAAAATATTCTTCTTTATATTATCTCGGTCAAGCGGTTACAACACAGAGCTTCAATGACCCTTACTTCGTATAGGACAAAAGATCTGCGCAACTTGCTAGATCCTTCTTCTTTACACTCAACACAAAACCACAACAATTTTCACTTAGCCTTCCAATCTCCTTACAATCATGTACAAAGAACTTGTGATACACATCCGATCATGCAGATCCAGCTACTAGCACTAAGCCTTTATCTATACATTTGCACTAAGTTTCCCCCCCTACTTACATTGCCTAAGTATCTATTTACAGATTACAAAATGGGCCTAAACGTGGGTAATCCCACAGGCCGAAATCCCTTTCCCTTTACATCAACCCAAAAACCCTAAAAGGTACCCCAAAATAGGTCTTGATTGCTTCACGTTGCGCTCCATCTTTGGCAAGCTGTCACAGTCCCAAAATGGTCAAATATGACCAAGTATACTTCAAAACTTGGTCAAGGGCCAATAGGCCCCCAACACTCACCTGTGACTCATTGCGAGTCACTCAGGTCTGTTCAATTCTTCATTGAATGCCTAAAGCTTGGATCGAGTTGCTTCGACCTGCTGCAGTGTGACATTCTCTTGCTCAGTAAGTTCCTGGATCACTATGTCATTGAGTGGTCCTTCCATATGCTGTTCTGCAGTGATGACAACCTGTTCGAGTTCAACTTCCTGGCTTTCAAGTTCAACGAATAGTTGGCATGCCTTTTCTTGGATCAATTGAAGTCATTGGGAGATTTCCATCACTTTACTTTGCAACACATGTACCTATTGTTGGGCTATGCATTGTTCTGCGAACATCTTCATTATTTCGACCAAGTTCAAAGTCTTTATCTACGCTTGTAGCGTGTCTACATGTTGCTTGGCTTCTTGGAGTTGTGCCTCCAATGTCTACAATTCTAGAGTCTCGATGAGGGTCTCATAAGTCTGGGTGCTTCTAGCGCTCAGTTTCTTGCATTCCAAGGCAAAGGTTTTTAACCAACCAACTGTGATTTAAGCAATGGCCTCTCTTAGATATCTAATTTCTTAAGGGGTCTCGGGCATGATGCAAAGCTCCAGATCCATGATGCATTGTTGGAGTTGCTGGATTACTTCTTCCAGTTGGGTCACCTACTGTGGGAGATGGTCTTCCATCTTCACCTCTATGACTTTCACAAAGTGCAGTGCTTTGTGAATCCTTTACTAGACTTCAAGTTGCTTTGCTAGCAACTGTGCCTTTTACTCATATCACTTTGCTTTCAGGGAAGGATTTTCTCGTTCTGCCTCCTTCTGTTGTTCTAGAAGTGTTGTATTTGCTTGCATCAAAGCTTGGGTGGCTTGCGTTGTGTCTTTGTGAGCTCGTTGAAGGCGAGCTTCGACTTGATCAATGATATGGTGTAGCTGTGTGGGATCATCACCCATTCCTAATGTTTTTATTATCAAGAGTGTTGTAGACACTATTTGGCTGGACTGGAGTGCCTGCTGCACTTCTTTGAGTTCTCCTTTAATTCAGTTGAAGAGCTCCTCTTGCTTTGCTTCTTGATTTTCTATGAGTTCGAGTGAAATGTCATTCAACACGGGAATTAAGAAGTCAAAGTCATCCAGGGTAAGGGTAGTTTTAAGCGTGGTCCGGGTAGCCTTAGATTTCTTTTGGGAGGAGGGTTTTGGTGGTGTCATATTTCTTTTCAGGGAGGGATCCTCCTCCTCTCTTGGTGTAGTCACTTCACCTTTGTTTTGCTCCACTTCTGTACCACCTAGCTTGTCACCATCACCTCCCTGCATAGGTGATATCGAAGCAGTCTTCGCATATGTGATAGGGACATATTCAACTTTGTCATCCTTCTTATTCCTGCTTGGCCTAGGTGTATCTGACATAGTTTCAGGGATTTCCTTGTTGGACATATCTGCAGGGTTTGCTGCAACAAGTAGGTCTGCTGACCATTCCTTGGTGATCTCCTCCAAGTCGTCCTCTGTTATCTTGTAGTAGGATTGGAGCTGTTGTTTATGTTCATCACCACACCCTATAATGTATATGAAGTGGCGATCTGCACTAAACTTCATCAAAGGTCTAAACCTATGAAGTGCGTTTGGGGTGATTCACGGTGTAAATTGAATTGCAATTTTCAGTTGGTTGAAGTAGGTGTGGAAGATAGCATTAAAATGCCACTACTTGTTCATGTCACTGGAGTACCACAATGTACAGAACTTCACAGCCACTAGTTCAAAAGGTTCGATATCCGGGAAAGTGGCTCCCTCTCGCAGCTCCCAAGCGATGAAAGCAATGAGTATGAGTAGCCAACTAAAGTGGAACTCATACCCTTGGTCTTTCACACCTCTACAATCCAGCTCTAACTGGTTGATGAGATACTGCACCCAATTCATCTGTAGTCCCTCGGTGTACTTCCCTACGAGGTCAACTACGAAGCCAACCACCTGTGTTGGTCTGTTCTTATGAACTAATTTTCTCATGATAAACTTACATGCAAGGTGAACTACGCCACTCTGGATGGAGGCTACCTTGTAGCCTTGTCTACCCTTCTCTGCATTGCCATAAGTTTCCTTTATTTGCTGTGCTAGTGCTCGGTCAGAGGTCTTGCTTGGGTAAAATTCCTGTGGGTCAGGGCCTTTCTTGCTGAGTCGTATGATCCGATTGATTAGAGTCGGATCCACAGTAATGTGATGGTCCAACCACAAATATCTATCGTGGTATCAAGACAACAACAACCTGACGCATGCGTTGACTTCTTGGTGTTTGCCGAAGTGAGGGATATTCATTACATTGAGCAGTGTGGACTATGTGAGGTTCTGGGTCCAGGACTGCAGGACAATCTTAGGATTACGACCTTTGGTCTTAGTTAAGTATTTATGTGGAACCAACATGCTGTAGGTTTTGCGATCTCTAAGGTTAAAATCACTGAATTTTAGTGCTGCGAGCTTATCCTGGTCAGCACGTACTATGCACACTCCTTTTGGAAGATATGTGATGATCAAGTTGTACTCAAAGTTGCTGGGTACACTGTCATGGTTAATATTGCCGCTCAAAGGTGGGATGTAAACCAACAAAATGCATGGTATCAGCGTGGCATTTGCAATACCATCTCTGTGCTTTGTTCTTGTCTCGATTGTGGTTCTAGAAGGTCCTACGCCGCGTGCAGTGGAGGGAGAATCTTCGACTCCTCCTGAAAACGATGCTTGCACACCTGTAGTCATCCTTCTCTCTGACATGACTCTCTCAGCCATTAGATCAGTCAAAACTTCTTCAACTACTTTCTCAACAACGTTGAGCTTGTCCGACATACAAGCTTGGGTCCACTAGCTTAGGTGTGAAAATGATGACTGAGATTATGGTGAACAGTAAGGAAACAAGGTAATGATCACAGGGTGAAGTAATCTCAAGGTTTGAGCTCAAATTCTCACTTAGCAAAATTATGCACGATGCATGGTGCGACAGACTAAGTAGGGAAACTTAGCAATGATCTTCTTCCAATGGATATGGGGCCTGCATTAACTCTGTGCTATCCATTCTGGTGCTGTTCAATGGTCTAGTGGGAACCCATAATTACTTTTTGACCCACTCAAGGAAGAATTTGAATGGGTATTTCGGTCCAACGACTATATTAATGCGCCATGGAAAAGTGCCAGATGTCGCTATTCTAATATCTCGGTGAAGCTTAATTCTTGTGATTTTTCCTTCGGCGAAGTTCCTTCTGGAGTCGTCTATAGATTTATAATTTTGGCCCTCTTCTTACTTAGATTCCTAGCCTTTTTCCCAGTGAGCTTAGTCTCGGTCACCCTATTTCCATTCGAAATCTTATCTTCTCTTGGCATAGTCACTTCGTGCTACCTAGGATCTTTCCTCAGATCCAAGGGTAATACTCCTTCATCATATGGGTTAGATATTTCGGTCTTCTATGGTTCCTCTAGCGCTCTTATAGATTTGACATCCAGGTTCATGGTGTTTAACAACAAAGATCTTGTTGGTGCATAAATATGTTCAATGTATATCTCACACTCATTTAAATGTCAATCCGGGATTCATAATCAAAAGACTTGTTACACTATATGTGTCAGGAACAAGTAACCTACCTAAGTCTGTTGCATATAGGAAATAAATAATAACATAAAAATCATGTTTCTAAGATTTCTAAATAATTCAAAGTATTCTTTGAACGTAGAAGAGAAAACTGATAATGAAACTTAAACAAACAGTCAATCAAAGAGATGTTTTCCTAGAGAAACAAGTATGTTCATTTCAGGCGCTTTAATTGAAAAGATGAACTTTAAGAAGCTTGTCTCCTGTAGCAATTAAAACAATCAATTCCAACCATTCTCAAAACAAAATCCAACTTCAAACTCATGTAATTCAATCAAACCAGCACAAGGGAAGTTCAGTATAGCTGAAAGATTTTATTACAGAACATGAAGATGAAATATAAAGTCTCCTGGTCCCTTGCGATACTAGGTCTACTATAGTCATAAAGTCAAAATATCAGTCTCACACTTCAAATTATGAAATAGCTACTTTCAACATCTGAGAATGAAATGTCTATTCGATCTAACACTTGCTTATTCACACCAATACAAAATGATTAACTCAATGCTCAATCCTGAAAATGAAATGAAGACCAATCACACACACACTGCTGTAAACTATCCACACAAACACACAGAACATATACAAGGAGGTTTACCTTTGTTGGGGTGATGGGCCCTTGCCAAACCAACAAGGAACCTCTTAAGGGAGTAATAGACTAAAAATTTTCACTCACATCCAAGAATTGACATAAAAGATCTTTTGTATTAATTCAGCTGGTAAATTGGATCAACAATCTTTTACTTCATACATGACAATGATAAGTATTGTCTGGTTCTTACAGTATACTTTTTTACATTTTCTATTATCCCCCCTATTTATCATCTGTACAACATTCCTTATATAAGTTAAGCTGATACTATCAATATTTATGGATAAACATTCATCAGTTTGAGAAATTTCACATTTAAGATTTACGTCGAATTTTTAGGAATCGACTCCATCCTCATGACACGAAATGCATGAGCGATGGAGTCTCTTGCAACTGGAAAATTGACTCAGGTGCTTCTATCCAACTATATTCTCTAAATATTCACCATTATTCAGGTCCAACTGGTGCATTCTGGAAATAGAGGTTCTGGTACCGAATTGCACACAGTCACGAGTCTAGTACCGGAATAGAGAAGAGAAGGTAGTACCGGAATATCACACGTCTTGGTACCAGATTAAAATTGTCTTGGGTACCATAATGGATTTTGTACTAGATTACACGGTGTCTAGTAGTGTCAGATAGACTACTCATAAGAAAAATCATTAGGACTATACAAAATAAAACACTTTCATTCAAATTAATTTAAGAAAGTTAAACAAACATGCTTTAAATCATCAATTACCTCTTGTGGACATGACATAGCTATTAGGAATGTGTTTTGGGGAGGGAGTAGTCCAGTATAGGTTTATAACAGAGGAAAAAAGGCTTAGATATAGGGTAAGATAGGGCATTATTTATGTCAAAATAGAGACTCAACAGATCTGTTCTCTTGTTCCTCCATCAAGTAGGTAATCCTTCTAGTCATAAATTCCATAAGTTCTTGCTTCTTCTGTTCTAGGGCTTCCTTTTCTTCTTTCCTCCGGATATGGTATTTTTCAGTCTAGATCTTTCCTAGAAAAGATGGAAATGGGGAAAAGTCCTCAATAAATCTAATGACTTCGAACTCTTCCTTTGTCGAAGTTCCATGGGTATTCATAGCTGTCTGGGTAATTCTGCCACATAGGGTTACCATTTTTCCTTTAAATAATCTAATGGTTTCTAGTGAAGGGACCAGAGCAGGCCTTCCTAGGGTTTCCCAAGTTCTTTCTGTCATAATATTCATCGATGTTACCTCATCTAGGGCATAGTCAATGTCTAAGTCTTCTATTCTTACTTCGATTCTCTCCTCTTCTTTGAAGATTTCTGACAAACTAACATCCTTATGATCATTTAGGGTTTCTTTTATTTTCAGTAACATGATCTCTGATTCTTTCTGGGGTTCTTCCATAATTTTAGTCTCTTGATCTCTTTCAGAGTTTGCTTGTTCCATATTCAGTTTTTCAAGCCTATCAATCATTCTAGGGAAATCCAATACTTCATGGTCCATAAATTTACAATAGAGGCAACTAGGGTTTCTCCCAGGACATTCCTTAGCAAGATGGCCCGGTCTTCTGCAACTGTAACAAAGAGTTAATCCTCTCTTTCTCTGCAAAGAGGCCTGGAGTGACATTCCTCAAGAACAATGGGTACATAGATTCGTCAATCTGTTGGATACCACCTCGATCCACTGGTACCTTGAAGTAGAACTACGCCTCGTCACTTCAGAATGGGAAGGTATGATCCATAATTTTATAACCACCTTTTTATTTGAAAGTGAATTTCCTTCAATAGATAAAGCACTATAGATCATGAGACATAAATTATTTAAGGAGGCACCTAGCCTCCCTTTAGAGCAAGAAGAGGATAAATGAACTATGCCCCTCTAGTGATCAGGGGATCAAATTTTGCTCAAAAATTCAAAGTGCCTAGAATCACTTCAAATTGAACGAGAGCGTAGGGCTTGTCATTGCGAACCCAATGCAACTCATTTGGGTTCAAACAGATGTTGGGAGTGAGAGATATTGTGTTCTGTTCAAAATGGAAAACTGGCAAAAAAAGGGATGCTAACTGTACTGTTGATTAAGTTTGGTTGTCATTGATGTCAACCCTTGAAGAAAGACTCGTAGAACAAAGTTTTGGGTAATGGACCCAATAGTGTTTGATGTAAATATGATTCATTATTGTTTTGTCATGGTTGATAAGAAGTAAATATGGATGAACTCCAAAGTGGTCCCCTTATGGTGAAAGCTCTCACGGGAAGATGC
>SNQJ01S0046352.1:96681-124432 GCA_010110895.2 Picea sitchensis
ACTGCATGAAGTCATCATCCTTGATAGGAGAATGCAAACTTCAAAACGAGGAAATGTGGAGTATCTCCGAGTTGGTCTTAAAGGTACAAATCCAAGAAAATCCAAGCAGATTGAGGTTGGAAGAGTGAGGGAACTATACCCTCATCTTCAAATAGACTGAAAATAGTCTATTGGAGGTCCAAAAGCTTTCCAATGGGGAGGTGTGATCAGGGGATCAAATTTTGCTCAAAAATTCAAAGTGCTTGGAATCACTTCAAATCGAACAAGAGTGTAGGTCTCGTCATTGTGAACCCAACGCAACTCATTTGGGTTCAAATGGATGTCGGGAGCGAGAGATATCACATTCTGTTAAAAATGGCAAACTGGCAAAAAAAGGGATGTTGACTGTACAGTTCGTACAGTCCGTATGGACGATGACGTGGTAGGCCGTACAACACATGGTAGGTAGTTATTAGACAGTTGGCATGTGACATGGTTTGTTGGCAGTGAATGGGATGGCGACACATGGCCCAATCAATGGTCGCCACGTGTCACCTGTTTGTTGGTTAAAATCTTTGCACTTGGCAGGAGTCGACCCCGTGACCTCCGGGGTAGGGCAAAGCTTTGGGAAAGGCTGCCCAATGGGTGCGCTTGCACATGTTACTTGATATATATATGCGTTGCAATGTATTTAACATGGTATAAATGTGTGTTGGGGCGTGAACCGGGCCGGGGCTAAGCCCCGGCCCGTGGTTACATATTGTATTCATACGACCGGTGCTACGGTGGATAGACCCACTGTAACATATCTTATAACCATTTGAATATGCGTGGTTTGATATGACGTGTGACCAACGTATATGCGCGTGGGTAAGCCTTACGGTTATATCAACGGTTTTAAAACTTAAGCCCTATTATGTTATAGAGCGCGGTCATGTGATGACCATGTGCCCACGAGCCTTGGTAGGTAAGGTCGGTGTGTAACCGTTTGATAGTTTGGACCAATTGTGTGGTTGCGCCCGGTGCCAATTTTTTACGCTTTAAATTGCGTGTGGACTAGGTTGAGCCAAGGGAGGTGCATTTTGTAGATGCAGAGACAACAAGCTTGAAGGGGAGACTTCCAGGAAGCCTATCTACTTCAATTTTTGGCCAAACGAGGTGCCGAAAAATCCCAGCTAGGGGTTTTTGGATGTTCTGAAGCCATTGGAGCAGTCTATTTGGAATTTTGAACATTCTAAAGCACATTTTTGAGCACTTTGAGAAAATAATACAAATGATCCATTGGAAGCTGGACCAGGAGATGTAGCCCAAGAGAGGGGTGAATTCCTTTATCATTTGTTGTGTTATGTGTTTTCTGTTCATTGATTATGCTGTTGTTTATATGCATCTTGAATGAGTAAATCCTATTAAAGTTGTGTTGCAAAGTTGATCCATTTTCATTTTAACACATAAATTTAACTTGCAAATATTTTCAAGAATACAAGTCTTCTTCATTTTTAGATCATCTAGAAACTGCAGATCTACTACAACATTAATGATGATAAAGACGATGACCCAAGGAAGGTGAATATCACAGAAATAGAAGGCCATAGAGATGTGGAAGGACCATGAGTTGAACTTCCATTCATTGGAAAACCAATAAAGACAAAGAAAGTCAATATTGTGATAGAGGAGACACCAAAGCTTGCCAATGTCGGAGATTACTGGGACGCTGCTACCATTGACAAAATCACATAATTATTGCACGCGTATCAGGAATTGTTCCTGACTAAGTTCACTGATATGAAGGGTATTAAAGGATGTATGGGAGAGATGATAATAACTTTGAAACTAGATGTAATTCCAGTCAAGCAAAGATCCTACAGACTGAACCCAAAATACAAGGAAAAAGTAAAGATTGAGCTCGACAAAATGTTGGAAGAAGGGATTATTGAACCTGTCGAGGAGTAAGAGTGGATTAGCCCCATGGTAGTGCAAGATAAGAAGACAGGTGAGATCAGGATTTGCGTAGATCTTAGGAAGCTGAACAATGATTGTATACATGATCCTTTCCCGACACCATTCACAGACGAAGTGTTGGATAACATGGGAGGCCAAGAAGTATACTCTTTTACAAATGGATTTTCAGGATACCATGAGATCTACATCGCCAAGGAGGACCTCCATAAGACTACGTTTTCTATAGAGTGGGGATCCTACCAATATACAATAATGCCATTTGGATTGAAGAATTCCCCAGCCATCTTTTCCAGGGTGGTGGTTGAAGCATTCAAAGAATTTTTGCATAAATTTTTAGAAGCATACTTTGATGACTGGGCTATTTTTAGTTTGTTGAAAAATCATATTGAATTTCTAAGGCTAATACTAGATAAATGCAGGCAGTGTCAAATTTATTTAAATTTGAAGAAGTGCATATTATTCTCACCATTTGGAGTATTATTAGGACATATTGTATGCAAGCAAGGATTGTTGGTGGATCCATCCAAGATTGCAATTATAGTTGATTTTCCACCACCTACTTCAGTCAAACAACTGCGCACTGTGCTAGGACATACTGGATATTATAGGAAATTTATCAAAGGATATGCTTAGATTACTACGCCAATGGAGAAATTATTAAAGAAAGACTGTTAGTTTAGTTGGACAGAAGAATGCCATCAGAGCTTCGACACACTGAAACAAAAGATGGTAACTGCACCTATTCTAGTCTTTCCAGACTGGAGCAAGGAATTTCATGTGCATGTTGATCTGTCCTCCATTTCATTAGGAGCAGTGCTGGCACATCCTAGAGAAGGGTACATTGATCATCCATTAGCATTTCCCAGCAGGAAGCTGTCCACAGCTAAATTTAGTTACACCACTACAGAAAGAGAGGGACTAGCCATGGTGTATGCATTGCAGAAATTCTGCCACTACTTATTGGGCGAACACTTTAAAATGTTTATTGATAATAAATTGCACATTGAAGTACCTAGTCAACAATCCAGTGTTGGGGGGGAGAATCTGCAGATGGCTTCTACTATTTCAAGAGTATGATTTTGAGATCATAGTTTAGCCAGGAAAAATGAACAAAGTCCCAGACCACCTGTTGAGATTGGAACATGGTGAAGAACCTACCAGTCTGGAGGATACATTACCGGATGCAGAACTACTCACCATTAGAAAGATTGATGACCACTTCACAGACATAGTCCAGTTCCTGTCAACATGCATGGCTCCGAGTGAGTATACAATCTCCCAGAAAAAAAAAACTAGTGGTGCACACTGCAGATTTTTCATTGATAGTTGGTCAGCCATATAAAATAGGACCTAATGAGATACTAAGAAGATGCATTATGGAAACAAAGTGCCTGATGATCCTCACAGAAGATCATGAAGGCATCACAGGCGGACATTATGTAGGGAAAGCAACTGCGCAGAAGGTTCAGCGAGCTGGCCTTTGGTGGCCTATGTTACACAAAGATGCTAAAGAATATACCAGAGCATGTGACGTATGCCAATGAGTTGGAAAGCCATCCCGACGAGATAAGATGCCATTAGCACCACATATGACCTTGCATAAATTTGAAAAATGGGCCATTGATTTTGTGGGACCTATAATCCCACTAGGAAAGCGCACAGGAGCAAGGTATATTATCACTGTGACATAATACCTGACTAGATGGGCTGAAGCAAGAGCAGTCAAAGACTGTAGTGCAACTACAACTATGCATTTTATATTTGATGATACAATAACTAGGTTTGGATGCCCTAAGTTCCTTATGAGTGATCAAGGTACACACTTAATCAATAAGACAGTTGAAGCCCTGACTGAAGAATTTGTAGTCCACCATTACAAGAGTACACCTTGTCATCCACAAGAAAACATAATGGTTGAAGCCTTCAAAAAGATCTTGGAGACATCATTGACAAAGATTTGCAGCATGAATAGGGATGACTAGGATTTAAGAGTACCAGTAGTACTCTTGGCTTACAGAACCACATGCAAGAAATTAACAACACAAACCCCTTTCAAGTTGGTTTATGGTCTTGAAGCTATTGTCCCAATGGAGTACTTGGTATCGAGCATAAGAATTGTTGCATTTACAAACATGGATGATATTGGTACTGTTCATGAGAGGCTAGCACAATTAGTCGAACTAGAAGAACACAGATTCATTGCAGGCTTCCATCAACAAGTTTAGAAGGAACGAGAAAAGGCCTACCACGACAAGCATATCAAGAAAAAGATATTTAGGCAAGGTGATTTAGTACTCATATATGACAGTAAGTTTATTAAACATCCTAGGAAGTTCAGAACGCATTGGCTTGGACCATATGAGATCGCCTATGTCACAGAAGGAGGAGATGCACAACTGAAGAAGTTGAATGGAGAATGGAAATAAGGATTGGTGAATGGGAGTTGGTTGAAGTTGTACTATGACAACCATTTTGCTCACATCTCCAAGTAAAGGCATGAGGAGAAGGGTTTAGGTACTAGGTTCATTTGAAACTGGGTACCAAACACATAAAATATAGTCTGCACAAGGATGGGAAGGAGGCATAAAGCAGAAAGCAAAGGTTGCACTGCACAATCTAAAGTCGAAGTCAAACAAAAGGAGAAGATATGAAGTGCCTCGGGACGAGTCACAAGTGAGTGTTGGGGGCCTATTGGCCCTTGGCTATGAAAGGAAAAGGAGAACAAGGAAGAAAAGGTAAAAATTGAACTTCATGGGAGACACAGTGACTGTCACTGGGTCGAAGTGAGCAAAAGAGAAGAAAATATGGAGCAAAGTGTGGAAAAGAAACCCATTGGATGAGTAGATCGAGGAAGATATATCAACAAGGAAGATGGATCTAGAAAAACTCGGTAAGTGGAAAAATCCACCATTGGATGCTTTGGAGCACTGCACGAGAAGGAAGGAAAGAGGTTGGCGAAGTCTGGAAAAAGAGGATCAAGTTGACGTAGGGTTTTAGACACCTAGGGTTTTGGTAATTAGGTTTTTGACACCTAGGTTTCGGCCTAAGGATGTTGGTAAGGAACTATAATGTATAAATAGAGGTCGAGAGGACCTAGGTCGGGTCGGTACTAGAGGAGGGTATTCTATTGTTGTTAGATTTAGCTCTATTATTGTGGTGAGAGGTCATTGTATTAAGAGAGAGAAGTACTGAAGCCTTCTGATATTGTAAGATCTTCAGCTGGGTGAAAATATCAGATCCTGTAGCTAGGTGCGCAGGAAGGGGGAGAGAAAGACAGAAGGAGAGAGAGGATCTGTTGGCCAAGAGCACAGATCAGAACTATAATATTTACCTTAATATACCATAAGAACAGTTATGTGGATGTATCCCTAGAGAGAGGGTGAAACACGTATATTTTGTGTTGTGTGAATGGTTAATTCTTTGATATCTGTCATTATTATACTGTTATTTTCATTACTATCTTAGATCAAGATCTATAGCTGCATAGAGTAGATTTTGCTGGTAAATAATATATGAATACTGTGATTGTTTTCATACGAGATCCCCTTGATATTCCCCTAGTTGTAGACATCTCTGTCGTACAACCCCTACATCGCTGCTTCGGGTGAGACTGCATCTTCTTCGTAGGTTTTTACGAAAGGGCCAATAGCTAGGGATTGTTGGTGCAATCTTGAGTGTTGAACCCTGGGTCTGCCCTTGTGCCAACAAATGGTTCTATTTCTGGGACACTGATCTGTGATTATACCTACTACAAGGAACTTAGCATAGATCATTCATCTATATTACACCCTTATGGTACTTTGAAAATGGCACAGATCATTGCAGTGAATACTTAGACTAAATATGATTCAGTACTTAGCCACAAAACATATATTAGATTCAACAGATGAAGCACTAAACATCCTATATATCAGATCTAACATTCATTCTTATATCATAAGCACAGAGCATAATTAGATATACTTAATCACAACAAGCACTTGGCCAAAAGGAAGAAACACTTAGGTCAATACATAGAGAACATTACACAGAGTTACCTGGGGTTCACTCCCACCCTAGGGCTACGTCCACAAAATATACTTCTTTATATTATCTCGGTCAAGTAGTTACAACATAGAGCTTCAATGACCCTTACTTCGCACAGGACAAAAGATCTGTGCAGCTCGCTAGATCCTTCTTCCTTGCACTCAGCACAAAACTACAACAACTTGCACTTAGCCTTCTAATCTCCTTACAATCATGCACAGATCACTTGCAATACACATTCGATCATGCATATCCATCTACTAGAACTAAGCCTTTAGCTATACATTTGCACTAAGATGTCCCCCCTACTTACATTGCCTAAGTATCTATTTATAGATTAAAAAATGGTCCTAAAAGTGGGTAATACCATGTGCCGACATCCCTTTCCCTTTACATCAATCCAAAAACCCTAAAAGTTACGCAAAAATAGGTCTTGCTTGCTTCACATTGCGCTCCGTCTTTGGCAAGCTGTCGTAGTCCCAAAATGGTCAAATAAGACCAATTATACTTCAAAACTTGGTCAAGGGCCAACATATACCACCTAGTGCAACACCCCTACCTCAGTAGGGTCTGCTTGACCTCCCAGTCTATGGATCTTCAATTCGTCAGAGACAAAATGGCTCTTTTGGTTCCCATTGGAACCTTCAACACATATAACCACAAGTCCTTCTAGAAGTTATGCCTGCATGAACAAGTGCTAGGTGCGAACCTCCACTCCACGTGACCACCAACGTGACCACAACCTTAACCTCAAAGGTGCATCGCATCTCATGATGTCGGGACTTCCATTGCAAGGTATCCCGACTCCTTCGATTCCTGAAAACCCGAAAAGGGATAACAGTCCACTAGCTCCTCCCTTATGTGTCTATCATATGACCTCCAATCAAGTCCTGGGGCCACACCTCCAAGCATGTCGGGATTTCATGACTTACGAGTTTGTGATGAAACTCTCCTCCTTTTCCCGAAGCCCGAACTCGTGACTTCCTCTCTTAAAATTCGATGGTCCTTATTTCTCTAGGATCCGTCGGTCCAAATCCCATTGGGATTTCGCGTACCACGACTTCTGGGTAATTTTTTCCTCGACACTTCCGACTTTCGAAATGCCGAAATTTTCAAAGTGCCCCAAATCAATGCTCATGCTCCTTTGGATCTAACAACTTCCATCCCTCATGATCTTGAAAGTGTTGAAAGAGACTCATCCTTAAATTCTCCGCAAATCTACTAGATCCAATGGTCCATGGAATTTAGGTGATTCTCCCTTCGAGAATTTCAACCGTCAGTTCAAACTTTCAATGGATTCCGGCCAAAGAACTCAACATCTTTTCCTCCTAAGCTTAATTTCTACAAGGTGACTTCAACCTTCATCCTCCTTCAAACTCTTTGAAATCTCTATCCTTTCTGAGATTTTTTCACTGCAAACTCAAGGATTCTAAGAATTTCTTGCGTGCACTCCTTGTGACCTTCATGATAATCACTTATTATCTGGTGTCTTCCAACTCTGCACACTCCTTGTGACAAAATTTCCTCAACCACTTCCTGGGTTGGAAAATTCTAAGACTTCAACTGGCCCACGCACACCTTGCGCGGCTCTGTGCTATACTTGCATTTATGTTGGTATAAGAACAACGGTATCCCTTTTAAGATTATCCGAGATAAACTCAGAATCTTGTCAACACACTCCTTACGGATTTTGATTGCACTCCTTGCAGGAATTCTATGGAAGAGAAACAATTGAAGCTTACACTCTCCCTCTCATGGACTTCATACATTCAACATGAAAACAAAGATACACACACAACATTGAAACAAATGCATAACAGAGTATATAAGTGAACTGTAAACATACCATTCAATAGATGCAAACAATGACCATAACAACAACATGAAATTGGATCAAAGCATTCGTATATTATTTTGAGTGCTTCTATACATGGATTCAATAACACTAGCTATCTGCTCATAAAACTTCTATAATCTTTGTTCTTTTCTGTTCTCCTATGCTCTCCTTCTCTACAACTTCTAACTCTTCAACGAGAATAATGATACAATACAATACACATGAGGGAGATTTATCAAGTTTTCCCTCCTACAACTCTAAGTTATCTTATCGAAATAAAGACTACAACTACTTTAGATTTATTACAATAAATGCCTCCAACCAACAAATGATAGTGAATGCTCAAGATCTGTGTTACAATCCCCCAAACCATAAAAGAAAATATATCTTTCCAGATATTACATTTAATGTTTCATCTTTTCAAATCCAAAACATCTTCAAAATGCGCATTGGTGCATATCCACCTATCCTCCACTTGTGCTTTCTTATGATGCTCCTGCATCACTTAGGTTGGTCAGTTGGGTGACTTCTTGTACATATGTATAGTTCTTATATAGTTTTTTGTCTTTTTGTTTTGTGGGCATGTAGTTATTTTTGTCTTCTTTTTCATTGTGGAAGATGTCAATTGAATCAGAGGTATATTTTGGGTTCACGGACAATGCTAGCCGACACACTCGGGGGCTTGCTTCCGCAGCTTGGGTTATTTTCACATGTGGAGGCCAGTTTCTATCTTCCAAAGGTATTTGTCTAGGTGACACCACAAACAATGTTGTTGAGTACAAAACAGTGATAGAGTTACTTCATGATGCTTTGTCGCATGGAATTTCACACCTCCGGGTCTACCTAGATGTTTAACTAGTTGTGTACATTTATGATCCTACTTTGCACTGATGTTTCCTTAGGGTACGTCTCTTAGAACATTACTTTGATTACATTACATATGCCCATGTTCCTAGGATATTTAATCATATGACAGATACTCTAGCTAATCAAGTATTAGATTTGCATGTTGCACATACATAGAAAGAGAAGAACACACATACACATGTACGTACATTTGTAAAAAATGTGATCCATAAGAAAAATAAGATGTATATATATATATATATATATCAAAAGTTTCATGAGTACATAGGTGGGTGCAAATCCATGAAAAATAAGGTTTAGTATACATCGCTGGGATTATTCCCTCAAAAAATACATGTACAATGGTTCCCTCAACAAATCTAAAGTCTAGCCTATCTAAGCTCGGGGCCTATTGGCCCTGCCATAATGAGAAATGACATTGGCTAAATGTTGAAAGAGTTGGACCCATGTTCGTGGCACCTCCACTACATGAGGCTGCATGGAAGGTGGGAGATCCTTGATCTTGACCATGGGAACTGTGCGAGTGAGAGCAGTGAGTTTGTGCTCCATTCATCTCAAAACTCTCTTAGCCTCTCTAACTGGAGGTCCCCCTACGAATTCTAGTCTGTCGACTGCTCTTGGTTCTGCCTGTGGTTGAGGAAGTCGTTGAGTCCTCGCGAAGTCTACTGGGCACACTGGTCCCACATATGTACATAGCAGATACACGAAAGTCAATACTCTATAGACACATAAAAATGATATATATAAAATCAATTAAAAAATTAAATAATATTAAAAATAAGTTACCTATCTCTCCTCCCTCCTCTATGAGAGGCATCGACATGTTTGGGTCCCTAGAAAAGTTGATTCCGATGTAGGGGTAATCCTCTATCATCGAAATTTTTTGTGCCCACCAGTCAAAAAATGTGACGTCGAAGGGCTCTATGGTCCTCCCTCCTCTCCGAGAGGCATCGACATGTCTGGGTCCCTAGAAAAGTTGATTCTGATGTAGGGGTAGTCCTCTATCATCGGAATCTTTCATGCCCACCAGTCAAAAAATGTGACGTCGAAAGGCTCTATGGTCCTCCCTCCCCCTGTCGTGGCAACAATGCTACCCATTTGCATACTATTGGGAAGGAGGCCACATGCCCCCACACAGTATCTCTAGGAATGAGACTGGATACTCTCTAAGTAGAAGAATGAGCAGAGAATAGTACCAAACCCAAAATCATTGTTACTTCATTCCCGAAACTATTTCAGTTGTCTCTTCATGCATGTGAGCATGGTCATACTCCATTCAAAGACATGGGCCTTCTGGCACTGAATAACCCAATGAATGTGTGCTCATGAAGCCTGGTGTAGGGCCGCAGATCTAGTAATCCACCCAATCAATAGTAAGATCACTCATAGATTCAAGCTCGTGATCTTGTGAATCGACACCTGAGAACCTACCTTCTTAGTGTTGACCTCACAGTACATCCAAATGTCATCCTCAATGTTAAAAGGCCCAAGGGGAAATGTCTGTAGATTGACTGGTTCCCCTCTCCTCGAGAGGCTAGTCCAGAAATAGATATCCTCAGTCATCAGAGTCAATGACTGTCCCTCTATCATAAATGCCTCTGCATCTGGATTCCAGTAATCCACAAGGGCGTTCATCAATTTGGGTTGTGTCGTCATAAAAGGACATTGGAAAAACTTTCATAGCCCACACTGTTTTAGTGTGGTGATGGTTGTAGGGTTATCTTCAACCAATATGTCGATATCCTCATGTTTCCTCTCCCTCCAGTGGAAATACATCCTGTTCCATGGAAATTT
The DNA here is from genome assembly GCA_010110895.2 of Picea sitchensis. Classification (NCBI taxonomy): domain Eukaryota; kingdom Viridiplantae; phylum Streptophyta; class Pinopsida; order Pinales; family Pinaceae; genus Picea; species Picea sitchensis. Next base: position 107,144 of record SNQJ01S0046352.1, read on the forward strand.
CAAGGGAGTTAGCTCTTGATTTTTTATTTTTTCCAAGATTTTGAGGGTGTACATGGGTTGTTTTTTTCTCAGGCATGTATGTATATGGGAATAATGTTTCTTTATTGAGTACATACGTGGGCTGTCCTTGGACAACCCATGTACACACAGGGGGTTTCGTTTTAGGATAATGCGCCCCCTCAAAAACAAAAATAAATGCATAAAATATTAGTTGAAATGCAAGAGGGATGCATTTATACTTACTTCGTCTAAGAGGAAGTTCATTTTGTCCACTGAAGCTCCTAGAATCATATTCTTTAGCAAAGGGGATTTTTCTCCTTTTTGGTAATTTTCAAATTGCAATGGTGAAAATGAGTTGTCAGCTTCTATTTATAGATTTTTTTGGCCTTTTTTGCCACTTTTTGGCCCCCTTTGTCATTTGTCCTGGCTTGATGATCACTTGAATCTAATTCCTAGTTTCTTATTGGATTTTATGATACACATTTTCTTTTGGTTTGGTAACCTTTTAGGGATGGGTCACTTTTGATATCCTTTGGTAAAAAGTCATTTTTTCCAACTTTTTTCATATAAGTTAGGATTTCACCTCCACTTTCTGCATCTCGTTGTCTTTTCCACTTTTCCATAGGATCGATCCCACTGACGTGTGACACAAAACCTTCATTGGTTCTCTATAAGTGTCGTAATTAAGTGGTAGATATCACGTTTACATGGATGCCCTAGGTAGATCCTTATTTCATTTTGGCATCCATGATGTCAGTAATGACTATAGGCTCAGGAGTCCTTATTAGTCCTGTCTTGATTACGATATTGAGCCTCATTCGTTTTATGCACCATCATTCTTGGCCTCACCCTCAAGACTCCCCAATGAGCACACTTTGTTGTCTTTCAAGCTCGCTTTACAATTCGAAAGAAAAATCCGTTGAGACTATATTTATGATTTTCAATCTTATCTTTATTAACTGAGAAAAATATCCCCCTGGAGTCTTCTTTAAGCTCTTTTCAGACTCTCTAAACATGAACAAATTGTCGAGTGATCTTGTTTCCCTTCAAGCTCGCCAAACTCAAATTTGAAGGAATGTTTGTCCGACGATAGTTTACCCCTTTTTCGGTCTGGACGGTCAATTGAACGAATAAAGGTATGCTCTAGGAACTTTGGTTCACTAGAAGAGTATTCTCAGGCATAAGTTTAACCCTTTTTCGAGCCTGAGGGACTAAATCTTTGAAAAAGGAATATTCACCTTGGTTTTGGTTTATCACCTTTTTTGGGCCTTGGAGATTACTTACGAAAAAGGAACCCCCACAGAGTCCATAGTTAAGCTCTTTTCAAACTCCCTAAAATTTAAAAGATCATCGAGTGACCTTGTTCCTTCACACTCATTAAATTGCTCTAGAAGAACATATACTGGCATGAGTTTAACCCTTTTTCCAGCCTATAGATTATAGCGGATAAAGGTACGCTTCAAAAGATTCATCTTGCCAGGAGAGTTTTCCTCAGTAACTTTTATACTTTTTAGAGCTAAGGAGACTAAATTCAGAAAAAGGTTGTGAGTCCATTGTTAAGCTATTTTCAGAATCCTTAAAATTGAAAATATTGCCGAGTGATCTTGTCTTTGTCACAATCGTTAAAATGGTTTTGAATAGATGTCTTTTCGGAGCAATTTTACCCCTTTTTCGAACTGACTAGACTATATTCGAAAAAGGTACTCCCTAGAGTCTTCTTTTATGTTTTTGTAGAATTTCTAAACGTGAAAAAACTATCGAGCTTACCTTCTCTGGGCTCGTAAAAATTACATTGAAGGGTCTCTTCGTGTCTTTCTTAATCACATTTGCTTCTCTACATTTTTTCCCTAATGTCGGCTCCATGTTGCTCTCAACTAAACCTTTGGAGAATGCCTTATACATAAGGCTTGTAGCACTTTTTTCCTCTGCGACTTGACACCTTGACCCATGGAGGAATTTTCCCTGAGTTTCCTTTTCCTGCACATGTCTCCTTTCTCTGAGCATTAGTATGTTCCTTGTGCTTGGGACTAGTATGATCATTTATGACACTTGTTCCTCCTTTGTAATGTAGCATTCTTTTATTCTTTATCAAGCTCTTAAAAAATTCATAAAGACAAAAAAACAAAATATCCCAAAAAGAGGGGACATGAAATACGTATTCTTTTTTCAGCATCACAAAGAGTCACCCTTGGAAAAATCACATCCTTCCGTTTGTTTGTCAAGCATTTGGATATAGTATGACCTTAGGAATATGTTCTTTCTACAGAGAGCCGTGCCCTCCTCTGTTTGGTTACTCTTCCAAACACATGGAGAGTTTGCATTTCCTCTTGCATTGTAAACTTATGTCAATGTCATGTTGCCTGAGTCTGATCATCTTTCATTTTTTTCCCAAGGGAAGTTTCACCCAACCTGAGTCAGCATTTCTGACCATTGTCTCTTAACCTCATGAGTTGGCCATCCCGAGAGTTTAGTCAAGTCCTAATTCAAAATCGACGAAGTTATTTTCCTAATCACTGAGATCCTCATGTCTTTTCCCAACAAGCCTCCAAAGACCTTAGGGTAGCGAAGTCATACACTCCCATTGTACTCCTACCTGAGTTTTTAAGATCTTGAAGTTGTTTCTTGAGCTCTGAATGCTTTATCTCCAGCCATCGGGCGTCCCCAGATTCTTAAAGATGAATACTATACTTGTATATCTTCGCCTAATTTTGAGATGTAGATCCCTATGTATTGCTCACGGATACACTTTATATAGTTATATGACATGGATCTGTAGTGTATTTGATTGACATCCATGATTTATTTTATCCTGAGCATGTGTATGCCCTCCTCGGAGAGACAATTATTTTTTTGTAGATGGCACCTCCCGAACTATGGTCCCGGGCTCACTCGATCTCATACATTGGTGAAGATATTGTAATGTATTTCAGCCATCAATTGCTATTCTGACCTCACACATTAGGGGTAATCTGTTATATCCCTAAAATTCCCTATTCATTCATACATGGCCTTGGCCCTCTTACTTGCATTTTTTGCCAAAGAACTGCTGAGAAGCTCTTTTAAAAAAACCATTTTTTGGAAGATATACGCACCCTGCACCATTACAACCCACGTACATACATCTACTGCACCACTACAACTAGCATACATACGCATGTTGCACCATTACATCCCACGTATTCTTGTAAAAGTTACAAAAAAAAAACGTTGCAAGGAATTGGTTGAAATTCATGGGCTATTGGAGGTTTCCCAACTAATCTACCTGCTATAGCCCATCACCCAACCAAATAACCATCCTTTTGGCATATAAAACGAGGTGTTGGGGTTTCATTTCATAGCTAAGCATAAGAGCAGTGAAACTATGCCCGATTTCACTTCCCCTCCTTTCCTAAGATATTGCTTCATTTTGTGAGAAATTACCTCATCATTCCCTCATTAGCCCCTTCTTCCTCCATTTAATCCATTCCCTTCCATACAAGAGATCATAAGGTTGAGAGAATAAGTTCATACAAGGTGCACTTGGAGCATGCTGAAGAGGACCCTGGACCAAGTTCATGGAACGATGGCCGACTTAGATTGTAAATGTATAATCTTTGTGTTATGAATAAAAGAATTACATTTTCCTATCCCAAATGACGGTGTATTGAATACTTTTATTGATTTATGCTTGACATTCTAACATCTAACCCTAAATTATATATGGAATAGCATGCTTGTAGTTCTATGTTTGTCAATCTTTGGATGCAGGTCAACCTTGGGAGGTGACGTGCACTTGGTGGAACTTCCAAGCATGAGGAGATCATCACCGGATGTGGGATTAGAGGTATAATGACCCGATCTCCTTTCTCTTTCTCTTTGCTTTCTTCATATTAGTTTTGGTATGTTTGGGGTAGTATTGAGAATTAATTAGATTTTAGATGATTATTCTATCTACCTACATTGTAAACAATGGTGTAGTTAAAGGGGGGTTATTTCCTACTAGCACTGGTGCACACTACTTTTGTGTCACGTGCCAATATCCACTGCACACAATCTTGGTTCATGCCCTAATACTTGTTGCACGAAATTTTGGTGTCACAAGCTAATATTCCACGTACATTGCACTCTGCGTGCTACACCATGTCAGATATTAGTACACCCCCACCGCGCACCAGTGCACTGCGCGCACCAGTGCACTGCGTGCACCAGTGCACTGCGTGCACCAGTGCACTGTGCGCACCATTAATTAAGTTGTTGCGCGATATCATATACCCTCATTGCACGCACACCAAAAAAATTCCTCTACGCTCTGTCGATACCGTGCACACCATGCACACAATTATTATGTGTGCACACACCACACATGCCATTATTACACATGCGCCACTCAATCTGCACTGTGTAATGCTAAATTTAGTGCACAGACCCACACACCAATATTTTTCGTGCATTACCACTCTGCACCACGCAACGCCAAAATTAAGTGCGCACATTGTTAGCACTCTATAAATTTTGTCTGGCTGATAGAAAAACTACAGAGGTAATTGTTTCAACTAGATTTAGAGCTGAGGCACTAGCCTTCTGAACTCAGAGAGTGCTCTCTCGTGTCACTTGATATATCTATGGCAATTGGTGGCTAGATTGGGTTTGTTTTGGGTTTTTTTTATAAAGTTACTTGCCAAGAAGAGGAGGGACACTCAGGGCTATGGAGTCAAAATTTTGAAAGTCAATGAAAACAATGATCAACCAATAGAACTCTCCAGAGGATAAAGACTGAATGAGGCAATTAATCTAAGTTGTAAATAATATTTGTAGAGTGTAAAAGGAAAGGGGAAAAACAAGTAATTGCATCAGAGCATTAATAAATTGAATTATGAATTAGTTAGGAAGAAATGCACATAGTTTAAATTGTTTCAGCCAAGAGCATCAAGGGATGAATTATGGGCTTTTAACTATCCAAAAACAAACGAAAATGTAAATGGAATTAAAGATCACAGGAAATAAAAACAATTAAGGAAGACAAAACTCATATCATAGCGATTAGAATCTTTTCATAAACAGTCCAAAATGCTTCTGCATATGTATTCAATTTAGTCCCGGAAAAATTACAATAGAGTCCAGAACCACAAGAATTGTGCCCTTCCACTTCTGCTCTCCATTAATGCACTCAGAACCTCTAATTCTTATACAATTCGAGTTCCTTCAGTGTGCAACTGGTTAAAATAAATGAAATGAAACGTTTCAGCTTCTACAATGATTACAAATGACAGTTTTCAGAAAAAAAAACGTTTCATGATCCCTACAGATTCCTCTGATGCTCCATATCCTTCCTTTGCCATGATCTTTTTGAAATGTAACTCATACTCTTTCAAATATAGTTGCATTTATCCATATTCTCATTAAACATTTGGGAATAATATATTTGAAATAAAAATAATTCCCAAATATTTTCTATCCTGTAGAATTAAATTTCCATAATTTAATTCATGCTCGTGGTTCTTTAAAACCATGTCTTGTTTTTCCAATTTCACCATTTCACTGTAAAAAACATTTACTGTTACCATTTCACATGAAAAATATTTACGGTGTTATGTTTTTCCAATTTACCGTTTCACTGTGAAAAAACATTTACTGTGTGTTTTTTCCAATTTACCGTCTTTGGTAAAATACCTTTTATCTTCTTCTTTTACTCCTATAAATATTTGGACAAATAATTATCCAAGTCTTCGTTCACGTGCATCTTCCCATTTAAATCTTTTTCATGGAAATAAACATTAATTTCTTAAATCTTACCTCTGTAAAACCTTTTCACCGTGAGGAGGAATTTTATTTATTAGAAATTCCATATTTTTTGTTGAAATACACTCCTGGAAAAATGTCGTACATTAAACATATGATAAATGGTGCATTTATTACGTCGAGATTTGGCTGGAGTGGTTTAATCCAAACTGTGTTTATCTCTGATGTTCTCCATGTAAAAACATTTGTCCACCAAATAAACCACGGTAGTTTTCTCGGCCCTGCTTCACATAATTAACCTCCTCACTACTTCAATCCCCGATATGTATGTGCACCCTCCATCCAACCTTTGACTTTTCCACATTATAAATTGAGATTCGTGCCCATGATTTGACGTGATTCCGTGAATTAAATTGGATTAAATATTAATATAAATATTTTCATAAAAATATTTATATTAATAATAATAAACTCTTTTTCTATTTTCTAAGGACTTTGGGCATATGAGGCTTAACACATGACTTTGTGGATAGGATAAGGGTGATTAATAAAATGCATAATTTTTATTTTCAACGGGAATATGAAAATAATGGTAAAAATGAATGAAGCGATGGATCTGAGGGATTTAGATAATAATTAAGGCTAGGTATAGGCTTGATATAATTGCCAAATCTTTGACTCGTGGAGGACATGACTATTTTGGATGATTAGTTGAGTGAAGGATTTAGGTGATGGGAGCTTAATGAAGCTGGTGAAAAAATTTAGAACACTAAGTGGAAAAATATCACATGGACAAGACGCTTTGAGAAAAATTAATACAAATTAGTAGGTGATAACATAGGCTCCTATTGTGGATGTTATCCTCCCTGTGACGTAGAAAAGAACAATATACCACATGCCTGATCCATTGGGATGCTCCCAAAGTGTGTGTGTGTACCCTACTCCAACCTATCACTAGTGTCTGCTGAAAACCACACTCTGCACACTGCTCTCAACTGGATACTGAACACTAAATACACCGCTAAAATCTGACTGTGCACACTACTGGAATTCCAAACTGAAAAATGCTTGACCAACAAGCTTATTTGCATACTCCTATCTACTCTAGAACTGCTGAAATGAATACTCAATCAAGTGATGCTAAAGTGCCAATGCAACCAATCAAGCAATTGGCTTCCTGATTTTTCTTCGATCACATATTTCTTAAGCTACAGAAAAATATAAAAGATGGCAGTTGAAAGAAAAAATTGAATCCAAAATTTGAGCTTATGAATAAAAAAAATTCCTCCACTGATGACTGTAATAGGATGGCCACAAGATCTTGAAAGCCATGAAAACACATTTCTTCTTGATGAACAAAAACAAAAAGACAAGCTTCTTTCATAAGTGTTTGTTGGTTTTTCTTTATTTCTTCTATTCTAAGAACATTTTGAAATGAAATGGCAATAATAGGTTTTTCTACTCTTCCATGCATATCAAAAAAAATATTCATAAATTCTTGAACATATTCAAATGTGACAACCATATTATGTGCATCCTCTTGTTCATCAAACAATTCTGATTTGGTTTCATTAAACTTCTGGAAATTTGTTTGAGGACTGTCATTTTGACTTTCAAATGAATGGATGGAAATAAGGTCCTTCTCATAATCTTCTTGCAAATGTGAAAATCTAACAGCATGCACTATTTCACAGTCTAGATTTCCCATGGATTCACTTTCAAAACCATGATTTTCAAATGAATCAAATAAAACCACTGCCTCTTCATTATCTTTCTGTATTTCTGATTGAAAATAAGCATATGTTGTTTTGTTGCTTTCCTGAAACTCTATGTCATTTGTTTATTCATTGCTTGAAGTTTCCATAGATGCAGTTTCAGAATCCTTGTCCATGTCTAAGACACTTAGAATTTGAACAACCACATCATTCATAGGGGAAGAAAGACAAATTTGAAACACTCTGTCTTGCTAGAAATCTAGTTGAATATATTCAAGTTCAGCAGAAGGAAAATAAATTTTAACATCGATTTCTTGATCATATTCATCTTCAACCAAAGGAGGGGATAATATTTGTTGTTGGGATGAATATTCATAAAGGGATTCTATGATTTCATCATTCATACACTCTTCATCACCAAAAACATTTTTAAGGTACTTAATGAAATGTTCACAAAATTCACAACAATCTTCAAACACCAAGAATGAAGGATTAGCTTCTCCATAATGCTTAAAGAATATTATGTGGAAATCCTTAAGAGAGTATAAGTTGCCTAGTTTTAAAACCTCATACCATAATCTTGCTTTCCCCTCTAAAGTTGCCATAAACATTTTCATCAAACAATCCTCATGAAATTCAACCCCCAACTTACATATGTGCATGTGAAATCTAATCAAGTGCAAGGCAACATCATTTCCTTTCCCATCTTCAAATTTAGGAAAATATTTTTGAGATCGATTAATTGGAGCATACCTTGCAGATATTAAATTCATCTTCGGATAATGGAGTCACCAATGATGTTTTGGAAGATGGACTCTACATTGAGAGTGGAGTCGCTAGTGAAAATTTAAATTTATGGATTCTTCTACCAGTGGAATCACCTTCAAACTATTTTTTTGATGTGTGGAGTCACCATAGTAGGAATACAACCAATATGTGCCTAAGATTCTGCTTATCTCAGACCTTAGAACTCAACCATGTCATTCTTTCCCAGGGAATATTTTTCAGTTTCGTCCCCAACAACGACGCTAGAATGTTACCACTCTGTAAATTGTGTTTGACTGATAGAAAAATGATAGAGGTAATTGTTTCAACTAGCTTTAGAGATGAGGCACTAACCTTCTCAACTCATAGAGGGCTCTCTCGTGTCACTTTATATATCTATGGAAATTGGTGGCTAGATTGGGTTTGTTTTGGGGGGTTTTCATAAAGTTGTTGGCCAAGAAGAGGATGGATACTCAAGGCTATGGAGTCAAAATTATGAAAGTGAATGAAGAGGATAAAGTCTGAACGAGGCAATGAATCTGAGTTGTAAATAATATTTGTAGAGTGCAAGAGGAAAGGGGAAAAACAAGTAACTATATCAGAGAATTAATAAAATGAATTCTGAATTAGTTAGGAAGAAATGCACACAGTTTAAATTGTCTCAGCTGAGAGCATCAAGAGACTAATTCTAGGCTTTTAACTATCCAATTTAATTAGACAAAAATGTAAATGGAATTAAATAACATAGGAAATACAAACAATGAAGAAAGACAAAACTCATATCATATCCATTAGAATCTTTTCATAAACAGTTCAAAAGGCTTCTGCATATGTATTAAATTTAGTCCCAGAAAAATTACAATAGAGTCCCGAACCACTAGAATTGTGCCCTTGCACTTCTTCCCTCCATTAATGAACTCGGAACCTATAATACTTATACAATTCAAGTTCCTTCAGTGTGCAACTGGTTACAATAACTGAAATGAAACGTTTAATCTTCTACAATGATCACAAATGACAGTTTTCAGAAAAAAAATGTTTCATGATCCCTGCAGATTCCTCTAACGCTCCAACTCCTTCCTCTACCAGGTTTCTTTGAAATGTCACTCATACTCTTTCAAATATAATTTCATTTATCCATATTCTCATTAAACATTTGGGAATAATATATTTGAAATAAAAATAATTGCCAAATTTTTTCTATCCTGTAGAATTAAATTTCCATAATTTAATTCATGCCCATGGTTATTTAAAACAATGTCTTGTTTTCCCCAATTCACCATTTCACTATAAAAAACATTTACCGTGTTATGTTTTTCCAATTTACTATTTCATTGTGAAAAAACATTTACTGTGTGTTTTTTCCAATTTACCGTCTTTGGTAAAATACCTTTTATCTTCTTCTTTTACTCCTGTAAATATTTGGACAAAGAATTGTCCAAGTCTTCGTTCACATGCATATTCCCATTTAAATCTTTTTCATTGAAAAAAACATTAATTTCTTAAATATTACCTTTGTAAAACCTTTTCACTGTAAGGAGGAATTTTATTTATTAAAAATTCCATATTTGTTGTTGAAATGCACTCCTAGAAAAATGCTGTACATTAAACATATGATAAATGGTGCATTTATTACATTGGTCTTTGGCTAAAGTGGTTTAATCCAAACTGCTTTTACCTCAAATGTGCTCCATGTAAAAACAAGTGTCCACCAAATAAACCACGGTAGTTTTTCTCGGCCCGCCCTCACATAATTAACCTCCTCGCTACTTCAATCCCCGATATGTATGTGTGCCCTCCATCCAACCTTTGACTTTTCCAAATTATAAATTGAGATTCGTACCCATGATTTGACGTGATTCCGTAAATTAAATATTGGATTAAATATTAATATAAATATTTTAATAAAAATATTTATACTATTAATAATAAACCCTTTTTCTATTTTCTAAGGACTTTGGGCATATGAGGCTTAACACATGACTTTGTGGATAGGATAAGGGTGCTTAATAAAAGGCATAATTTTTATTTTCAACAGGAATATGAAAATAAGGGTAAAAACGAATGAAGTGATGGATCTAAGGGATTTAGATAAGAATTAAGGCTAGGTATAGGCTTGATATATCTGCAAAATATTTGACTCATGGAGGACATGACTATTTTGGATGATCAGTTGAGTGAAGGATTTAGGTGATGGGAACTTGTCGGAGTTGGTGAAAAAATTTAAAAATGATGCAGGAGCATCCACAACACATCAAGCGAGCCAACACATTGAGAGGAAATAGCTGGACAACGCCAGCACACATTTTGAAATACTTGAAAGTTGTTGCGCCACTCTTTAATGAAGTCATTCATAAAGAAGCGCACTTGTATTGTAAAGGGGACCTTGAGCCTTTAAGCTCTCTTCCTTAGTATATAGGAAGACATTTAATAGATTTAATGCTGTTAGATAGGAATTTAATTGTAAATTTGATAGTTTCAGTTTTAGAGAGGGAAAACAGATATAGACACCCTCCTTTGTATCATTGTAACATTAGCATTCAGGAGCAGAAGAGAGAACAAGCAGATAATTTGTGAAGAACAACCATGTACAGATGCTTTTGAATTAATAGAAGAGAGTCTTTGATTCAATTTCATGTCTGGTGTTGTTTCTATGTGGGTATGTTGCTTATGTGTTCTTGAATGTATGTTTTCCTTGTATGCATTTGCTTTGAATATGCAGTGCATGTGATTTCAGAGGTTTAACTGAAGTCTGAGGGAGAAGAGAATGAGTTTCAATTGTTTCTCTGTTTGAGCCGGGAGATTCCTGCATAGAGTGCAGTCAAATTCATCCGCATAGAGTGCGTTGATGAGGCTAACCAGTTAAACCCTTATTCTCACTCACCCAGAAGTTGAATTGGGTTAGTAGAGCCATGTAAAAGAAGTGCAGGCTGAATTTGAAGTCTCAGTAGCTAGTCTGAGCATAGGAAGACAGGGATTACTGTGGCTGGAAGTGCACAGGATCTGAAGGACTCAATACTTTGGGAGTTGTTGAGGATTGAGTACGAGAAGTGTGTGAAAGGTCTCTAAAGGGAGCCAGAGTTGACAATCTCAGGAGGGATAGTTCCTTCGTGATTCCTGGGAGAAGGACCCAAGAGAAGGTTCGAGCCGGAAGAAGCTTTGAAGTGGAAGAAATCCTCAAGGAGGAGAATCAACGGTCAGGGTTCACAGGATAGATTCGTGAAATCCCGCTGACCGTCAGATCTGGGAGAAGTGGTGAGGGATTTAACCCTTAGGCGCAAGAAGAACCAAGAGCCATCGGGATTCGGCATATCGGGTTTCCCGGAGGCAAGAGTTTCATAGTGGTTGAAATCGCGATTAGCGGTTTCCCGATCTAATCAGAGCCATTGATCGCTAGGGGGACAGGGGGCACGAGATCCCGGGAAGTCGGGATTTGGCATTCGGGGTTTTCTAATGCAAAGGAATTGCGACCGGTGAAATCACGATTACGCGATCCCCAATAGAGCGGAGAGAGGAGGTGATGTGGCGAAGAGATAGCGCATGTGCCATAGGAGTTCGGGGTTCAGAGGTTTGTGGTGTAAGCGAACCGTGACATTGCATGTGCCGATTTCCTGATAGGGAAATCCCCGACAGGAATAGTAGCGTTGGCTCTTTAGCCCATCGGGTTTCGGGGTTTTGGATAGCACAAGAACCTCGTATAGAAGTTTCGCGATAACGCGAAACCCAATTCCCTAACAAAGCCAAGGGGAGATCGCGGGAGGATATTTCTGTGGGTAGTAAGGACTCCTGTAAGGAGTTGGAAGGGTTTACAGCTCTTCGGGCCAAGGTAGAGAAGGTCCTGGTGGAAGCGGGTTGCCTGCGAGGGGTGACTTGCGTCAGAGTGGTATCAGAGTGGGAAGACATCTTTGCTTTCTGTAGCAGAGAGAAGAGAAGACATCATGCCGCCGAGAAGAGAAAGGCAATCGCCTGATCGGGAAGACAGGGATGTGCAAAGAAGAGGTAGGCCAGCAGGAAATCCAGAAATGGAACGACAAATGAGAGATCTCCGAGCAAGGCTTGAGGAGATGGAGATTGCACAAAGACGCAGAGCTAGCGCACGGGATCTTAGTGATTCTGAGGTTGAAGAAGAAGCTGGACATGAAGAAGAGGTCACAACAGAGGATGCGTCGACAGAGTGATTGATAAAAGCTATCACCAGGATGAGTTCCAAGACCAAAATGGACATTCCAAGTTATGAAGGAAGCCTGGATGTAGAAGAGTTGCTGGACTGGATCAGAGCTCTTGACACCTACCTCGACTACGAAGATATCGAAGAGGACAAAAAGGTAAGACATGTTGTTACCAAGTTGAAAGGACATGCAACATTGTGGTGGGACGAGCTACAGGCAGATAGACGTTCCAAAGGGAAACAAAAGATAAAAAGATGGGATCGGATGATTGCTAAGATGAAAGAGAAATTCATACCTAGGGACTATCAGATCACTCTGTTCAGGCGAATGCAGAACCTGAGGCAGAAGATGGTGACGGTGAAGGAGTACACCGAAGAGTTTTACAGACTCAATATCAGAGCAGGTCATCGGGAGAGCGATGATGGGAAGGTTGCCAGATATCTGAATGGTTTAAGATATGACATTCAGGATGAATTAAGCATGCTAACCATCCGAACGGTGGAAGATGCTTACCAATTGGCTCTGAAAGCTGAAGAGAAGCTGAGCCGAAAGCAAGGTTAGCGAGGGCGAGGCAGGAGTCAGCCCAGAGGCAAGGCAGTTACCCAAGAGAAATTTCAGAAGCCCAAGGAGGAATGGAAGAAACCTCAGGGTAAGGTTGAGAGAGGCGAAACCTCACAGGGGCAGCCATATGTTGAGCCGAGGAGACAACATACTGAGTAGGGTGGTGGTTATGCTGATGCCAACACTTTTCCTCTTACCAGAGGTAGGGGAAGAGGCAGAGGAGGAATCATCACGTGTTTTACATGTGGGAAGGATGGACATAAAGCCGTTGACTGTCCAGACAGGAAACCGGACAAAGGAGAAGCTCACATCACTGAGGCGCAGGGGCGTGATGTTGAGAATGAAGACATCGAAAGTGTGAAGTCACTGATGGTGCATAAGGTTCTTTTAACACCTGAGAAGGAGGTGGAAGACACAGCTCAAAGAACCAGACTGTTCAGGACCATGTGCAAGACCAAGGGCTGGAAATGCAAGGTCATAGTGGATAGCGGAAGCACCGACAACCTCATTTCGACCGAGATGGTGGAGAAATTAGAGCTGGAGATGACTGATCACCCGAGTCCATACAAGGTATCATGGCTACAAAAAGGACATCAGGTGAGTGTCACTAAACAATGTTTATTTGATTTCAAAATGGGTGAATATAAGGATAAAGTCCTATGTGATGTCATTCCCATGGATTTCTGTCATGTATTATTGGGTAGACCATGGCAATATGACAGAAATGTGGTTCATGATGGGAGAATGAACACATACACTTTGCAGAAGGATGGGATGACACATAAATTTCTTCCGATAAAAGATAAGGAGGTGAAGCCGGAAGTAAACAGTACAATACTTCTCATGAGTGGGAAGGAGCTTCTCACAGAGATGGAGAAGAACAAAGATCCACAATTCTTTGTGGTCAGGAAATCGAGAATTGTCCTGACTAGCACAAGAGTGGATGACTTACCAGAAGAGGTTCAGGAACTGTTGGGAGAGTTTGCTGACATCATCGTGGACGAACTACCTCGTTCGTTTCCACCGATGCGGAGTGTGAGTCACCACATAGACCTCATACCTGGAGCAAGTTTTCCGAATAAAGCTGTGTACAGATTGATGCCTCAGGAGAATGAGGAAGTCAAGAGGCAGGTACAGGAGCTGCTGGATAAAGGGCTGGTCAGAGAGAGTCTGAGTCCGTATTCTGTTCCAACAATGCTTAGTCCGAAGAAGGATGGAGGCTAGAGGATGTGTACAAAATCCAGAGCAATCAACAAAATCACCATCAGGTACAGATTTCCACTGCCAAGAATGGATGATCTGATGGATTGCCTGAGTGGGGCAAATTATTTTTCCAAGATTGATTTGAAGAGCGGATATCACCAGATTCGCATGAGGGAAGGAGATGAATGGAAAACCGCATTCAAAACAAACGAAGGTTTGTACGAATGGCTGGTCATGCCGTTTGGTTTGAAAAACGCGCTGAGCACATTTATGAGACTAATGAATGAAGTCCTGAGGGAATTCATCGGGAAGTTTGTTGTCGTATATCTGAATGATATACTGATTTTCATTAAAACCAAGGCTGAACACTTGAAGCATTTGGCCATTGTAATGAGGAAGCTACAGTAGGGGAAGCTGTTGTTCAACATGAAGAAGTGTTCCTTCATGAAGACAGAGCTCATTTATTTGGGTTTTGTTATTTCAGCAAATGAGTTGAAGATGGATCCAGAAAAAGTGGAAGTAATCAAGAATTGGCCATCACCGAGAAATGTTTTCGAGGTGAGGAGTTTCCATGGACTGGCTAGTTTCTATAGAAAGTTCATCGGGAATTTCAGTGGGATTAGCGCAACAATGATGGACACGGTGAAGAAGCGGCATAAAATTTTTCACTGGACAGCAGAGGCTGAGAAGAGCTTCAATATTTTGAAGTGGAAGATTACAGAGGAACCAATTTTGGTGTTGCCTAACTTTCAGAAGACATTTCAGGTGAAATGTGATGCCAATGGGTATGCCATTGGAGGGGTCTTGAGTTAGTACGACAGACCAGTTGCATATTTCAGCGAGAAGATGGATGAAGCAAAGATGAAATGCTCCACGTATGACAAAGAGTTGTATGCCATCATATAGGCATTAAAGAAGTGGAGGCATTACCTGATTCCAAAGGAATTTGTTCTGTACAATGATAACCATGCATTGCAGTTTGTGAGTCAACAAGATAAGTTAAATCAAAAGCAGGCAAAATGGGTAGAGTATATGCAGAATTTTATGTTTGTAATTAAACACATTTCAGGGACTGCTAACAAAGTGGCTGATGCTTTGAGCAGGAAATGTTTGCTGTTACAGGAGTTTCGAGTCAAACCATTGGGTTTTGAAAATCTCAGAGATATGTATGCAGGAGATGTGGATTTTGCAGAGGCATACGAGGCAACTGAGAATCCAGTTCTCAGAGATCGGAGTCCATGGATAGATTATATGATCCAGGATGGACTGTTGTTCAGAGGCAACCAGTTATGCATTATGAATTGCTCCATGAGGGAGAATTTGTTGAGGGAAAAGCATAGTGGTGGATTAGCAGGTCACTTTGGTCACGATAAGACGTTCGCAAAGTTGAGCGAATCATATTTTTGGCCGGGCATGCAAGCAGATGTCTAGAGGTTTGTTGACAGGTGTCGAATTTGTCAACATTCGAAGGGCCGAAAGCAGAAAGCAGGTTTTTATCAGCCATTGCCCATACCCGAGAGGCCATGGCAGGCAATAAGCATGGATTTTGTATTGGGTTTGCCGAGAACGCAAAGAGGGGTTGATTCCATATTTGTGGTGGTCGACAGGTTTTTGAAGATGGCACATTTTATTCCGTGTCAGAAGACCAGCGATGCGACCCACATCGCGAACTTGTTTTTCAAAGAAATTGTTAGGCTTCATGGATTGTCGAGAAGCATAGACTCGGACAGGGACACCAAATTCATAGGTCATTTTTGGAGGACCCTATGGAAGAAGCTAGGGACTAATTTGGATTTTAGTTCCGCATATCATCCATAGATGGATGGGCAGACGGAAGTGGTTAACAGGAGTCTGGGGGATTTGTTGAGAAGCCTGGTGACAGAGGACCATAGTAGTTGGGACAACATATTGCCACAGGCAGAATTTGCGTACAACGATTCGGTGAATCGAAGTACAGGGAAAATCCCATTCCAGATTGTGTATGGAACACAACCGAGGGGAGTTTCTGAACTCAGGGATTCAGAACAGGCTGTAACTAGCAATGCTAGCACTGAAGAGTTCGCAGAGGCGATGCAGGAACTTCACAGTTAGGTGAAGCAGCGACTGATGAAATCAAATCAGGAGTACAAGCGCAGAGCAGACCAGCAGTGAAGACAACTTCAATTTGAAGTTGGTGATATGGTTATGGCACACTTGAGGAAGGAAAGGTTCCCAAGGGGAACATATAACAAGCTCAAGATGAAGGAAATTGGGCCATGCAAAGTCCTGAAGAAATTCGGGGAGAATGCTTACGAGCTTGAGTTGCCAGATGGCATCGGGATATCTCCGATATTCAATGTTTCGGATTTATACCCATACAAGGCTGGATAAGTAGAGACTGGAACTGAGGAACTAGTAATCCAGTGGCAGAAGAAATTACCAGTTGCAGAGAAGCCGCAAATGGAATGCATACTGGATAAGCAAGTGGGAAAGAAGACCAGGCGAAAGTAGTATTTTGAGTATCTGGTGAAATGGAAGAATCACCCAGTGGAGGATGCCAGCTGGGAAAATGAAGCAGTCATGTAGAGGCATGGACAGACCGTGCAGGAGCTCATGGACAGGAGCCCATGAAGGTTTTCGAGCCGAGGAGTATGATGCAAGAGCATCCACAACACATCAAGCGATCCAGCACATTGAGAGGAAACAACTGGACAACGCCAGCACACGTTTTGAAATACTTGAAAGTTGTTGTGCCACTCTTTAATGAAGTCATTCATAAATAAGCGCACTTGTATTGTAAAGGGGACCTTGAGCCTTTAAGCTCTCGTCCTTAGTAGATAGGAAGGCATTTAATAGATTTAATGCTGTTAGATAGGAATTTAATTGTAGATTTGATAGTTTCAGTTTTAGAGAGGGAAAACAGATATAGACACCCTCCTTTGTATTATTGTAACATTAGCATTCAGGAGTAGAAGAGAGAGCAAGCAGAGAATTTGTGAAGAACAACCATGTACAGATGTTTTTGAATTAATAGAAGAGAGTCTTTGATTCAATTTCATGTCTGGTGTTGTTTCTCTGTGGGTATGTTGCTTATGTGTTCTTGAATGTATGTTTTCCTTGTATGCATTTGCTTTGAATATGCAGTGCATGTGATTTCAGAGGTTTAACTGAAGTCTGAG
>SNQJ01S0046352.1:134213-150381 GCA_010110895.2 Picea sitchensis
TAATCATTACTAATATAAGAAAGCATTATGATTACCTTTACTAACATGAGATATTAATAATACATATAAAGTTTCATTTTTTGTGTATATGATCATACTCATTAATATATTAATATAATTTATTTCATAAATTATAAATATTTGTAATTACATGCATATTGTTCGTTATAACTAATATTTAATATTGGTGAATTATGTTTTTTTGATTCAGTTGCTCAAGAGTGGGATGCACTGCATTTATACATTATGTTAGCGATAAAAAATGCACTGGTATTTTTGGAGGACCTCCTCAAGTTTCATTCAATATGCCCATTTATAAATATGTTTGGCCAGTGTTTTGTTTTCAAATATTTGTAGACCAAGCTTCCATTGATTTCTCTAACTTGCATTCCAAAACTTTGTCAGTATTTCCTGTAAACCCTAACCTCTAATGCTTTTCATATTTTAGCAATTTTCTCTAATATTATGATGTGTGCTCAATGCTGATCTATTCATAAGCCAAGGCCTGCGGTCCTACAACACGCATGTCAGTAATCAACACTAGAAACATCACGCAAAACATAAAGAGCCCAGCTGGAAGCATCATACATACTCACGCTACAGTCCAATACAAAGCTCAGTGCTAAGTGCCAAGTTCACTTTGCACCCAAACTTATCAAAATAGTTATGAGAGATTCATGTATGCAAAGACTGCCAAGTGCCTGAGAGATGAAAATAGGTGTCAGAGAGGTTGCTTGAAATGTGGAATTACAAGAACAATTATTGTGACAAATCTAGGCTAAATCACAAATCGAGTTTACATTCCAAGTCATCAAATCCCAACATCAAACCCATATCAATCTTTTTGATTTTACCAAATGAAACCTCACCATATGCAAAGATTGTGATATCTAGATTTTCGTGAAACATGGGATCTGTCCATGCACAGTTTGATAAAATTTATGCAGGCATGAGACTGCATGCAAAGGGTGACATGAGGAATAAGAAGGGAGGTCATTTTTTTCTATGATTATACAGATGTCTAAGTAGTTTCATTTGCAGATATCAAGGCACGAGAAGGAACAAACACACAAGTAACTGCGCCTCTTCATCAGAAAAACATATCGAGTAATGGATGCAAAGAAGAGATGCATCTTGGACATCGATTTTTAGGAATCTTTGACCCTACTGTCAATCCAGACTTTCTCGACAAAGGAATTGTCAAATGTATTGACCTTGCAAAGGATTGTCTCCACAAAATTCTTTTCATACTTTCTGTTAGAAATCAATTTAGTGTGGAAGAAGAAATAACTTTAGAGTGCTTGCAAATGTTGTTTGGTGAGAAAATTCTCAATTTCATGGTGGTTATCTTTACTGGCAGTGATGAGTTGGAAGAAAATCTAGAGACATTAGAAAACTACTTGCAAGAGAGCCCACTCGAGCTTCAAGAGCTTCTATGTCTGTGTAATCATAGAAAGGTCCTTTTCAACAATAAAACCACATCAGAAACAACAATATTGCTCAAGAAAATAGACATTGTAGTTGCTCAAAATGGAGGTCGTCCTTATTTTAATGAATTGTTCCATGAAGCTCAGGAAAGGTCAAGTAGGCAAAAGGATATTGACTCGGGTGGATATTCGAAGGAAGAAATATAGTTTTTACAGAAGCAGATGGAACGTGAGGAGCATCTCTTTTTTCCTTTTCTTATTTTGACAATGATGGAAGCAGGCAAATTACTCTGGATGAGCTTCAACGAATCTATCAGGAATTTGGTATTGTTGAGCATGAGGAAATGATCAAAGAAGTTGATCAAGATAATGATAGGAATACCCATATGCCTTGACAAGAAGATCCTTCTTGTGCTACTATCAAATTTCGGCCATAGATAACAACAGTTGTGCATTTGGATTTCCTTTTCATTGCAGGTCACCTGAGGTTCAAACATCAAATGTCGACAACACTTTATTATGTAGCTGCTGAATAATCTAACACTCTATGGAGGACCATTGCTACTCTGCATAATTTTCTTGTCAAATATAAAACAAAACTTTCACCAGCTTAGAAGGAGAAATTATAACCAATTAGCTATTGAAAAGCAGATCTTTCATCATCTAATTAGAAAATCTTAAGGTGAAATAGCTGGTGAAACCTGAGACAGGCAGTGAAGGTGTATTTTTGCCTAGATTGAAGTTTTACTTAGCCAAATCTCTTGAAAACTCTTTCGAAAGATAGATATTGAATTATAATGTCCAATCTAAGATCCACTTTTGATGAAAAGGATTTAGAGGAGGTGTTCAAGTTGATTTGACACCTATTTTGAGGGGCAATGAATCAACATTTGATCTATATTTGGCAAATTCAAATTTATCTTCATCAAAGGATATCAAACAACCTTGGAAGGATTTTTTTCACAGAACAAAGTTTCTAGATGACATGAAGACCATGAAATAAAGAATTGACCTATTTTCTAGGTTCATCTCCTTTCTTTTTGTAATTTTTTTTTTGACTTTCTATCTTTAACAAGTTTGATCCATTCTTCTAAGATCTGAATATTTTATTGTAAAGCTATAAAGATTAGGATATGAGAGGAACCAAGGGGGGTTCATTCGTAGGACTGAGGTTTTAGTTCTAGATACAATACCATGCTGATTTGTAATAGACTGTCATAGATATGTAATACAGATCACAATCTTCTTTCTCTATTAATATCAGATTGTCATTTCTTACTTCTTCTATGCTTTTATTCAAGTTATCTTAACTGCAATATGAATGTCATCTCATTATTTAGTTCATAGCTTGATTTAATAGTAATCTTCACTTTGATTCAAGTTTGTCTTAGTTTCCAATGACTGTCATCTCATTGGTCAACTCATAAGCTTGATTTAATAGTGATACCTACACTATCTTATCCGACCCATCACATGTGTGATCTGGTTAGTAAGTATAATATTCTTCATCCACTATTATGCTATTCTTCTGATCATTGATTCTTGAAAGCACTGTCTCATCCGATTATATATTTTTTTATTGTCTTGATATGATCTAGTAGGTTAGTTATCCCATTTTATCCCAACATAATCATAAACTTATTCATATTTTAAGTTACCAAGCATCTTTGGCCTACAACCCCAAAGAGTTTCTTGGAGTGATAACAAATTGGCCCCATTTCTGGGGAGAGGAGATTGAAGCTCAGCTTCCTTAGGAGATGACACAAATCCATCTTTGATGATAGACAAAGCCTGTACACTATTATGGTTGTAATCATCTATCTGGCGACTCCATGAAGGATGAATTTAGTGGCGAGTCCGCGATATTCAAATGTTAAAATCATTTGCTACTCTTTTGGCTTGGAGGTTTTCACCTCTTGACTTATCTTCAGTTCTTGGTTTCCCACATCCAATACCTAATATGTTAGAATGGGGAGATTTTCTACCTATCTTCAGAGAGAACAAGGAAGACAATCCTGCAAAGCATCTCCTCAAGTTTCATGAATGCTTGGATATACTAGACCTACAACATGAATATGTTCATGCATTCCTTGTATGGCGATGCAAGTCAGTGGTATTTCTCTTTACCTCCTTCTAGTATTTCATCCTTAAGGATTTTCACCAAGTATTCACTGACCATTGTAAAAGGTACTATTCAGATGAGTTTGCATTCAATAATTGTTGTGAGGAATATGAATTGCATTCTCAGGTTGAAAATGTAAATAGAGAAGAATATCTCCCTCGTCATCTACATCATATCTCTAATGATCTTCATGAAGATGTTCTTTCACATCAACATAAACTAGAAATGGATTATAAAGGATTTGAATGTTCTCTAGATACACATGGAAATGATCAGCTTTTTGTTGGTCAGATATCCATTGAAATAAGTAAAGCTAGCCCACAATTTTCAGATTTGCAGATCAAGAGAAGTGGTAGTAACTATGAAGAACAAGATTTTCAGAAAGCATCTAATATCTAAGAAGGAAAATAAGAGGATTATATTTCTCCTTATGTACCTTACATGTCAATGTCAGATGAGAAGGATGAATATGATGAGGTAAAAGGTGATATTTTTTCAAATCTATTTCAAGATGCTATTGCAAATGACTCTATGCGAGAATCTTCACCTCTATCATTAGAAATTTTTCTTGATTTTCCCATATTTGATAAATATAGTGATGAGGAAGAAGACTTTAAGTCTTGTGAAGGATTGTTGACTACTAAAATTTCATCTAGTCCTACTTCTCAGCAAAGAGATGATCAAAGATGTATGCACGTTGTGGTTAATAATAGCTATCAATATCTTACTGTACTAGGGAACATATTTCATTATAACCAAGATATTAATGATCTTCAGGATGTTAACCATCATATATATTCTTTAAACATGGTACCAAATGCATCTATTCTTTTAGGTTGTCATAATGATCAGATTGCCTCCTTTGAAAAATTGAAAAATGATGAGCAAATTTTTATATCAGTGTATGACAATTTTGAATCTACAACATATCATAAGGGTATCTCTCAGTTTCAATATTTGCAGTGACTGGAAGTTTGCAACAGATATGAAGAATGAGGCGAGGAGCTGAAAATTCCAGATCAACAGTCCATCTTATATGTTTCTCCAAGAGATCGTGAGCAACCTACATTCAACAGTGAGATTAGTAAAGGAAACCTTCAACATCATTTCAAATTACAGTTGGATTAACAGTCCAAAGAGGTATTGCTTTGTGAATTTGATGACCCTTTTTCTGACTATTTGGAGTCTATGAGCAACACAGATGTTAAAATATTTCTGTTAGAAGAAGATTGTCTTTATCATATGTTCAAACCTCTTTTCTGCATGATATGGCTTCCATTGTTTTTCGGGTCAAGATATAGCATGATGTTAGTAAATCAGTTCCTTACATGGCTTCATTGGAAGCATCACTTCACTTGATAAGAGGCAGTACAGTTGGTTAGCATAGGAGTATAAGAGAATAAGCTCGCCATACGAGGAGCTAGATTATTTTCAATTATTGGTTGAATAAGCAAAGCAGGCTATAGGTTTCCGAAGATCAGTTTCACAAGCCAAATGACTCCATTTCCCAATGCTAAAGGTGACTGGAACTACTAGGTTCTTGGAAACCTTGTGGGGAGGTCTCCATCCCAATTGGAGCCAAATGTTAGCGATTAAAAATGCACTGGTATTTTTGGAGGACCTCCTCAAGCTTCATTCAATATGCCCATTTATAAATATGTTTGGCCAGTGTTTTGTCTCCAAATATATGTAGACCAAGCTTCCATTGATTGCTCTAACTTGCATTCCAAAACTTTGTCAGTATTTCCTGTAAACCCTAACCTTTAATTCTTTTCATATTTTAGCAATTTTCTCTAATATTATGATGTGTGCTCAAAGCTGATCTATTCATAAGACACTCCCTGCAGTACTACAACATGGATGTCAGTAATCAACACTAGCAACATCATGCAAAACATAAAGAGCCTAGATGGAAGAATCATACATACTCAAGCTATAGTCGAATACAAAGCGTAGCTCTAAGTGCCAAGTTCACTTTGCACCCAAACTTATCAAAATAGTTATGAGAGATTCATGTATGCAAAGACTGCCAGGTGCTTGAGAGATGAAAATAGGTGTCAGAGAGGTTTCTCAAAATGTGGAATTACAAGAACAATTATTGCGCCAAATCTAGGCCAACTCACAAATTGAGTCCACACTTCAAGTCATCAAATCCCAACATCAAACCGATATCAATCTCTTTGATTTTACCAAATGAAACCTCGCCATATGCAAATATTGTGATATCTAGATTTTCATGAAACGTGGGATCTGTCCATGCACGGTTCGATAAAATTTAGAGAGGCTATAGAGACCGCATGCAAAGGGCGCCACGAGGAATAAGAAGGGAGGTCATTTTTGGCTATGATTATACATATGTCTAAGTAGTTTCATTTGAAGATATCAGGTCACGAGAAGGAACGAACACGCAGGTAACTGTACCTCTTCATCAAATAAACATATCGAGTAATGGATGCAGAGAAGAGATTCATCTTGGACATTGATTTTTAGGAAGCTTTGACCCTACTGTCAATCTAGACTTTCTTAGAAAAGGAATTGTCAAATGTATTGACCTTGCAAAGGATTGTCTCCACATAATTATTTTTGTACTTTCTATTAGAAATCAATTTACTGTGGAAGAACCAACAACTTTAGAGAGCTTGCAAATGTTGTTTGGTGAGAAAATTCTCAATTTCATGGTGGTTATCTTTATTGGCATTGATGAGTTGGAAGAAAATCTAGAGACATTAGAAAACTACTTGTATGAGAGCCCACTCGAGCTTCAGGAGATTATACGCAAGTGTAATCATAGAAAGGTTGTTTTCAACAATAAAACCACATCATAAACAACAATATTGCTCAAGAAAATAGACATTGTAGTTGCTCAAAATGGAGGTCATCCTTATTTTAATGAATTGTTCCGTGAAGCTCAGGAAAGGTTAAGTAGGCAAAAGGATATTGACTCCAGTGGATATTCAAAGGATTAAATACAGTTTTTACAGAAGCATATGGAACATGAGGAGCATCTCGTTTTGCCTTTTCTTATTTTCACAACGATGGAAGCATGCAAATTACACTAGATGAGCTTCAACGAATCTGCCATGAATTTGTTATTGTTGAGATTGAGGAAATGATCAAAGAAGTTGATCAAGATAATGATAGGAATACCCATATGCCCTGACAAGAAGATCCTTCTTGCACTGCTATCAAATTCCGGCCATAGATAACAATAGTTGTGCATTTGGATTTCCTTTTCATTGCAGGTCACCTGAGGTTCAAACATCAAATGTCGAAAACACTTTATTATGCAGCTGCTGAAGAATCTAACACTCTATTCAGGATCATTGCTACTCTGCATAATTTTCTTCTCAAAGATAAACCAGAACTTTCACTAGTTTAGAAGGATAAATTATAACCAATTAGTTGTTGAAAAGAAGAGATTTCATCAGCTAATTAGAGAATCTTAAGGTGAAATAGCTAGTGAAACCTGAGACAAACAACGAAGGTGTATTTTTGCCCAGAACGAAGTTTTACTCAGCCAAATCTCTTGAAAACTCTTTCTAAAGATAGATATTGAATTATAATGTCTAATCTAAGATCCACTTTTGATGCAAAGGAATTAGAGGAGGTGTTCAAGTTGATTTGACGCCTATTTTGAGGGGCAATGAATCATCGTTTTATGTATATTTGGAAAATTCAAATTTATCTTCATTAGAGGATATCAAACAGCCTTAGAAGGCTTTTCTCCACAACATAGAGTTTCTAGATGACATGAAGACCATGAAATAAGGAATTGACCTATTTTCTAGGTTCATCTCCTTTCTTTTTGTAAAAATTGTTTTGACTTTCTATCTTTAGCAAGTTTGATCCATTCTTCTAAGATCTGAATATTTTATTGTAAAGCTATAAAGCTAAGGATATGAGAGGAACCAATGGGGGTTCAGTCGTAGGACTGAGGTTTTAATTCTGGATACAATACCATGATTCTTTGTAATAGACTGTCATAGATATGTAATACAGATCATAGTCTTCTTTCTCTATTAATATCAGATTGTCATTTCTTACTTCTTCTATGATTTTATTCAAGTTATCTTAACTGCAATATGACTGCCATCTCATTAGTCAGTTCATAGCTTGATTTAATAGTAATATTCACTTTGATTCAAGTTTGTATTAGTTTCCAATGACTGTCATCTCATTGGTCAACTCATAATCTTGATTTAATAGTGATACCTGCACTATCTTATCTAACCCATCACATGCGTGATCTGGTTAGTAAGTATAGTATTCTTCATCCACTATTATGCTATTCATCTGATCATTGATTCTTGAAAGCACTGTCTCATCTGATTATATATTCTTTGATTTTCTTGATATGATCTAGTAGGTCATTTATCCCATTTTATCCCAACATAATCATAAAACTATTCATATTTTAAGTTACCAAGCATCTTTGGCCTACAACCCCAAATAGTTTCTTGGAGTGATAACACATTGCAAATAATATTGACTGGATGAATGTATGGATTGAAAGATGTAAACATCATAGTGGAGGTAGGTTATCATGCCAACGACTTTATGAATTGGTTAGAGAAGCTCATCGTAATGGAGGGTTTTTGGACTTAAATTTGACTGACACACCCACTTTCTTCCATCACCAATTCATCATGTAAACCATAAACCCTAATTTTCTTTCAAAGTACACAATTTGGTTGACGCAAGTTTAAAGTTTTCATCAGTCTTTCCTCATTTTTCTTTCAGGTTCTACATTAATGTATATACAATGTATCTGTGTCATATTTGTGATGAAAAATCCGTCTTTTTCATTGATTTCTTAATCAACACCATAAAAATACTAGAGGTGGGCAACATTGACATGTGAATGGGGCCAACGTTGAAATTTTTTCAAGCTGTATCTGTATGCATTGAAATTTGACATGGATAGGCTATTCTCGTGCCTTAATGATATGGGAGATTTTCTTGACTTAAGTGTCACTCACACACCCACTTTATTCCATCATCATATCATCATGGAAACCATAAACCCTATTTTTTATATGTTTTAGTAGATATGTTAATGATTCCAAATTTCATATTTGTATTTGACTCAAGGTCCAGCTAGATTGCACAGTATCAAATTTTAATTTCAAGTTGATGAAAAAAATATGAAATGAATCCAAACATCATTTTATATCATTGCAAGAGAGACGAATGTAAATAATCTTGCGATGAATTTTCTATACTATCGACAAAAAACATTCGTTGATAGTATAGCTAATTCGTCACAAGAATATTGTGTCTAATTTGAATGGTGTTAGATGGTTTGCAAGGAGTGTAGGGATTATATTATGGTGAAATGTAGTGTATTCTATAATAACAATCTCTATGCCAAACCTCAAAATGGATAGTACCATATCTTGTTCATAAGACAAATATTCTTTGTATGTTTCCTTTGTGGTGGCTCAAGCCCTCAATACACATGATGCCTTACAATCAAATGTAACAATTTTACTTTTGAATGATAGCATTATGTCACCCATGGTTAAGGCGGAGGTATGGAGGAGGTGAAGGGACAATGACATGTGATGAATCACACCCTATCATATACCAATTTGATACAAATTGCTTATGAGTCCTTAGAAAAAACCAACACAATAAGAAGGAAGCATACAAATATCTTTGGGATGTAAACTATATGGACTCCTAATCCTAATGGGGAAACAACATTCACTGAATTTTCATCCTCTAAAGGTCATTGTGCATACACATTTATAGGAATGGAGGAATGATCCACGTTGACCATGTCAAGGATCAAAATTAGCTAGGGTTTTTGTGTTTGTTCCATGAAATCAAGGTTTGTGATTACATTCAACTAAGTTGATTAGAATTATTAGGGTGATTCTTAACAACCCACGCATAAAAATTGACTATGCATTATATGAACATTGAGAAAGTCATCACTCCATCAATAATCATCCGCACATCTTATCTTGTGCTAATTCACTTATGTTGTGCCATATCAACATGGAATTCAAGGTAGGCTTGTGCTAAATTATTTTCAAGTAGATATTATTCTTTTCTCCTATTTGTGCACACACTTTGACTCTCACACACTAAACTCCTTTGCTAAATTACATTCAACACACTCAAATTTTCATTATGTTTCCTAACAACTACTCTAATCAATGATTTTATTATTTTACCATAACTCTCAATAGATTGACTTTAAATTGTCTAGTGGAAATTATGTATAGGTAATACTTAATTCTAGTGTATTGAAATCATAATGCACATATTGCCTAAGTCCTTTATCACAAATTATTTCTAGTTTTCAAATTCATTTTTGTGACAATCTAAAAAGGCTTTTATATGACATTCACAAAATTTGGGTCTTTATCATCAACATTTATGCATTTAGACTCACATAGGTTGGTATTTCACTCTTGTTAGGATACAAAGGTATACTAAAGGGATTCTTAGGAAACACAGGTTTGTCTCTCTTTCCTGCCTTCCCATGCCCATGATCAAAATCTGGACCAGGTGTCAAATTTTAGCTCAAAAATCAAGATTCTCGGAATTGCCTCAAAACAAACGAGAGCATAGCCCTCATCATCAAGAATCCAACACAACTTGTTTCATCTCAAACGGACGTCGAGAGCGAGAGATATCATGATCTGTCTGAATCGTCAAACAGGTAAAAAAAATGGATGCTGATTGTGCAGTCCGTATGGATGCTGACGTGGCATGACCGTACGATGACGTGGCTTGACCATACATGCTGACATGGCATTTTATTATTGGAAGTTGTGGTCGAATCAGTTGACAACACGTGGCAATTTCTTGGCAAATGTTATGGTTCCACGTGGCCCAGTCATGGGCTACCACGTGGCACCCCTTTATTGGCTGTTGGTCTATTGTTTTGTTGTTCAAAATTTTGTATAGTCCACCTGATTTGAACCATGGACCTCCCCACCGGCCAACTTTTAAACCAAGTCCACCCGACCAATATGCCATACATTGTTGCTTGTAAACTATATGCAATGTAAATTATTTGAATTCAATTTATGTGGTAGTCGACGCGGGGGTCCGGGCTGGGGCTTAGCCCCAGCCCCCGGTCACACTCCCATTGCATATAAATCTACCCTCCGAGAAGGCACGCGGGATTTGTAAGCTACAGTTTTTGTGGTTCCACATATGACCACCACATGGTATATGGCGCACGTTTTGGGTTTTTAAATTTGGTTTATAAAACGGTTCCAACAATGACCTCCATGGAATGGCGCGGAATTTTATGTTTTGGTTCTATGGTATATTGTTATATGAACATGCCATATATTATAACCTGACATTTGATGTGCGCAGGGTTTTAAACTTATCCCTTGGTTTTGTATTGTGACATATGACCACAGTTGGAGCGTGCGGAGGGGGTTTCAAAAATGGTTTTAAGTGTTAGCCATTTTTATATTTGCACGAGGTCGTATGACCCACCATATGCCCAGGTGCTAGGCGGTTAGGGGTTGGAGGCACCCATAATAATCCTACAGTTTGCACCATTGGTGTGGTTGCACCCGGTGCTGGGTTTTCACGCTATAAATTGTGTGTGTGCTAGGTTCAAAGAACAAGGGTGTGTTTTGTAGATGCAGAGACAACAAGCTTGAAGGAGGAAAATGGAGGAGGCCTATCTTTCTCTTTTTTTGGCCGATTGAGGTGCCGTAAAAGCCTAGCTAGGGGTTTTTGGACGTCCTAGATCCATTGGAACTGTTAGCAAGGCCATTTGAAGACTTATTATGTAGGTTTTTCACCATTTAAGTCTCAGCAAGCTCTAGGGAGCTTGAAGCCCTCATTAATCGAGGACATGGTTTGGTGAGCCTATGTTTGTTTTCTGTGATTGAATAATCATTTTTGGCTAATTGTTATGCTCTGAACACATTGAGACAGGTTTTAGAGGCTTTTGAGGACTTTTACAGGTGTTTTTTCCAAAGAGAAGCTCAGTGAAGCTTATGGCCACATGTAGAAGAGGTCATGCTCGGATGAGCCATGATCCGTTTTCAGAGTTTTATTAGTCATTTTTGGGGTTTTTATGTGTTCTGATCTCAATGGTACAGTCATAATTTCCATTGGAGTTGAGAAGCATCTTGTAAAAGAACTTTTGACAAATTAGTCCCAGAGAGACAAGTCCATTAATGGAGGCTCAAGGAGATGTAGCCCGGAGGGGGGTGAACTCCTTTATCATGTTGTGATTGTTCTGAGTTTGATGGTTTATTTGCTGCAAGTTATGCTGTTGTGTATTTATTGAAATTACATATTTAACCATTTAAAATACATATCCTCACACATAAGCATTTACAAGAAGATAGATGAACTTAACACATAAGTTTATCTTTCATATTTATACACATGAAGCAAGGTCTTGTAAAGTTTATTTTAATGAAGTAGAGGGTGCTTGCATAGAATAACAAGTCAACCTTCTATTTTCAGATCAGGTGGTATCAGAGCATAGTTTTTTTTGCTCATGTGTTTTCCATTGATAGCTTGAGATTTAGCTATTGGTGTTTGTGCAAGTTCTGTGTTGAAGTTGGATATCTTCCAAGGATGGAGGAAGCTTCAAGCATTGATAGTTCTCATACATCTTCATTATTTAAATTTTTTGACAAAGAAGAGATTCTAACTATGAGAGATGTGATGAAAGAGATGTGTGAAGATAGAAATTTGAGCATTTCCCTTGAAGAGAAGTTGAAGGCCATGAAGAAGGAGAAAGACCAACTTCTTGAAAAGTTGCATGAGATGGAGATTCAACTCCATGAGGAAAAGGAAACCCTTACTAAGTACATGCATGAACATAAGGTATGCAATGTTAGTTTATCTTCTAATTCCTCTCAAGATGAAAGTTTTGGTGTTTTTGAAAATCACACAAGAGGAATAAAGTCCAAGTTATTGTTAAAAATGGGCTATGAAGGTAGAGGTTTGGGTAAACATGCACAAGGCATTGTTGAGCCTATTGTTGTTGAAGAAAGACCTAAGTATTGTGGTCTTGGATATGAACAAAAAGATGGAGCAAATTCCAAAGTCGAGGAGACAAGGGAAAAAGTTCCAAGAACAAATTTTGTTTCAAGTTCACCTCCTCAAGAAGGCTATAAAGGTGAAAATTCAAGAACTTTTGTTGAAAGTTCAATTCCTCCAGCATGCAAGGCTTGTGTTCAAGATGAATGCGAATGTGTGAAAATAAATATTTATGACAACGATGAGGACAAGAACATTGTTGATGGTCTTCAAAGGAGAGCTTGTAACTCTTCAAATTCACCTCCTCAAAGAGGCGATAAAGGTGAATGTTCAAGGTATAATTCCGCTTATCATTCAGTTTCTTTTGATTATGTTAAGCATGATAAATTTGTATGTAAAAATGGAAGAAAGAATCCATGTACATATTGTGGTTTGTATAACCATCATGTTTCAAAATGTTGGAAAAGATTAACCGTTTTCAGGAAACTTTCTAAGCAAAGACAATGTGAAAAGAGGATGTAAAAGATTTGCACTCATTGTCAGAAGCGGGGTCATCTCATTGACCAATGTTGGACATTGCATCCAACCACTCATCCACAACACAAGAAGCAATTGGATAAAGAGTTTGGCAAGAATGGAAGAGGAGATTTTATCATCGATGTGAGTCCAGATGATTCACAAGAGGACAATGTTCAACAGAAAAAGTCACCATTGAGTTGGTTTGGTAAGAAATGGTTGGATTTCTTGAGCAAGTAAGGCTTGCATTTTCTATTGTAAATGCACTTTTCAGCCTTATGTGTGCATTGATGTTGGAAGCATGATAAGTTGCAACAGTTTATCACAACTTGTATGATGCAAGTTGCATGTGAATGCAATTCATTTGAAGGCATTTTTTTTGTTGCACCACTTCGCGAGGAGGATGTAAAAGATGGATATGATGTTCACTTGTTGCATCCATTTATATTTTTCATTTCAACTCTTATGTACCCACATGTTTTGGGGTTATGTACTTATGTTTGTACTGAAAGGAGAGTTGAAGAGTCATCCACATGCATTTGTTTTTATGTATGTGTAAGCAGTGAACCTGGTGATGGTTCATCATGAGTGATTCATGATTGTTACATGATTGTGTATCATGTTTGTTGACTTGTCAGTTTGGGAAGGTTGATATGTTTCAAATGAGTCTCGATTGGTGTTGATGATTGTCTGATGACTATGTGTGTCGATCATTTTTTTCGACTTATGTTTTAGTCGATGGTGTTTGTTGACTTGAAAGTTGATTTTGAGTACACCATGATGCAAGAAAACACCATGTTATTTGATAAAGTATGAGATGCGACAGTTTGTTTGAAGAACAAAATATTTTGTTGGCATCATTTTTCAGTCTTGTATAATTTGTTTTCAAGATTGATGGTTTTCTTGGCTTGTGACAAGATGTCGCAGGAAAGTTTTTGTAGCCATTGGAGAGATGATTGTGTTGACGTTGAAGAGTTATAAAGAGGGACTTAATTCTCAGTGGGAAGGTTGGCAGTCTTCCAAGCACAGAGAAGAACAGTGGGTCAGCATCAGCCAGAGAACAGTGGTTGAGGGACATAGCCAGTTGCAGTGCAAGGCATGTCAAAATATTCAGGTGATTGTCGAAAATAATTTTCAAGTAGAATCAGTTGATATAACTTGAAAGCAGACAGATAATCATAAGATTTTGTGGGTCCAAAATCCTTTCAGTGGGAAGGCGTGATCAAAATCTAGACTAGGGGTCAAATTTTAGCTCAAAAATCAATGTTCTTGGAATTTCCTCAAAACAAACAAGAGCGTATCCCTCGCCATAATGAATCCAACGCAACTCATTTCGTTTCAAATAGACGTCGGGAGCGAGAGATATCGTGATCTGTCTGAATCGTCAAACAGGTAAAAAAAATGGATGTTGACTGTGCAGTCCGTACAGTCCGTACGGATGCTGACGTGGCATGACCGTACGCTGACGTGGCTTGATCGTACATGCTGACGTGGCATTTTATTATTGGAATTTGTGGTCGAATCTTTTGATGACACGTGGAAATTTCTTGGCAAATGTTATGGTGCCACGTGGCCCAGTCATGGGTTGCCACGTCGCACCCCTTTATTGGCTGTTGGTCTATTGTTTTGTTGTTCAAAATTTTGTATAGTCCACCATATTTGAACCGTGGACCTCCCCACTAGCCAAGTTTTAAACCAAGTCCGCGCGACCAATACGCCATACATTGCTGCTTGTAAACTATATGCAATGTAAATTATTTGAATTCAATTTATGTGGTAGTCGGCGTGGGGGTCTGGGCTGGGGCTTAGCCCCATCCCCCGATCACACTCCCATTTCATATAACTCTACCCTCCGGGAAGGCACGCGGGATTTGTAAGACACGATTTTTGTGGTTCCACATATGACCACCACATGGTATATGGCGCGTGTTTTGGGTTTTTAAATTTGGTTTATAAAACGGTTCCAGCCACGACCTCCGTGGAATGGCGTGGAATTTTATGTTTTGGTTCTATGGTATATTGTTATATGACCATGCCATATATTATAACCCGACAGTTGATGTGCGTGGGGTTTTAAACTTAGCCCTTGGTTTTGTATTGTGACATATGACCACAGTTGGAGCGCGTAGAGGGGGTTTCAAAAATGGTTTTAAGTGTTAGCCCTTTTCATATTTGCGCGAGGTCGTATGACCCACCATATGCCCAGGTGCTAGGCGGTTAGGGGTTGGAGACGCCCATAATCGTCCTACAGTTTGCACCGTTGGCGCGGTTGCACCCATTGTTGGGTTTTCACGCTATATATTGCATGTGTGCCAGGTTTAAAGAACAAGGGTGTGTTTTGTAGATGCAGAGACAACAAGCTTGAAGGAGGAAAATGGAGGAGGCCTATCTTTCTCTTTTTTTGGCCGATTGAGGTGCCGTAAAAGCCCAGCTAGGGGTTTTTGGACGTCTTGGATCCATTGGCACTATTATAAAGGCCATTTGAAGACTTCTTATGCAGTTTTTTCACCATTGAAGTCTTAGCAAGCTCTAGGGAGCTTGAAGCCCTCATTAATCGAGGACATGGTTTGGTGCGCCTATGTTTGTTTTCTGTGATTGAATAATCATTTTTGGCTAATTGTTACGCTCTAAACACATTGAGACAGGTTTTAGAGGCTTTTGAGGACTTTTATAGGTGTTTTTTCCAAAGAGAAGCTCAGTGAAGCTTATGGCCACATGTAGAAGAGGTCATGCCCGGATGAGCCATGATCTGTTTTCAGAGTTTTATTAGTCATTTTTGGGGTTTTTATGTGTTCTAATCTCAATGGTACAGTCATAATTTCCATTGGATTTGAGCAGAATATTGTAAAAGGAGTTTTGACAAATTAATCCCAGAGAGCCAAGTCCATTAATGGAGGCTCAAGGAGATGTAGCCCAGAGGGGGGTGAACTCCTTTATCATGTTGTGATTGTTCTGCGTTTGATGGTTTATTTTCTGCAAGTTATGTTGCTGTGTATTTATTGAAAGTACATATTTAACCATATAAAAGAACATATCCTCACACATAAGCATTTACAAGAAGATACATGAACTTAACACATAAGTTTATCTTGCATATTTATACACATGAAGCAAGGTCCTGTAA
>SNQJ01S0046352.1:150431-163727 GCA_010110895.2 Picea sitchensis
TATTTAACCATTCAAGAGAACATATCCTCACACATAAGCATTTACAAGAAGATACATGAACTTAACACATAAGTTTATCTTGCATATTTATACACATGAAGCAAGGTCCTGTAAAGTTTATTTTAATGAAGTAGAGGGTGCTTACATAGCATAACAAGTCAGCCTTCTATTTTCAGATCAGCCCATTTCAAAGGTATTTTCTTTGGGATCCATCCAGGGTTTCGAGACCTTCGTATCTCAGTACTGGAGCCATTCCAACCCCTGAAATATCATCAACGATTGTCACCTCACCACTACGTTGCAAGGAGAAAGTGACCTCGACCACTGCAGCGAAAGGAGAAAGTGAGCTTGGACACTGTGGTGCAAGGAGACATAGACCTCGATCCACTACGTGTGTAAGGAGATAGAGACCTCGACCTCGA
The DNA here is from genome assembly GCA_010110895.2 of Picea sitchensis. Classification (NCBI taxonomy): domain Eukaryota; kingdom Viridiplantae; phylum Streptophyta; class Pinopsida; order Pinales; family Pinaceae; genus Picea; species Picea sitchensis. The sequence goes on from SNQJ01S0046352.1 coordinate 150,854, forward strand.
GCCAATATTCACAAGGAACAAAGAATGGTGAGTAATTTCATTCCGAGAGTTTTGATTTGGAAAATGAATGAATAAATTTGGACTCGTTATTGCCACACAAATGTTTGAATAAGAGGTCTTTAGGATTCCAAAATCTCAAAATCCATAATCAGATACTTAGCATTTCAATAGGTTTTTGATGATGCTCATACTAAATTTAGGGTTTGGTCGAATGTATATGGTTATTCCATGATTGTTTGGTATGATATTGGTTCACAACACATTGAGGGCCTTAAACATAACTTTCATATTACACATTGAGGGCCTTAAACATATTTGTTCTTTAATATATCTAACAACTACAAAAGAGATATTTTTCTTTGCCTCAATTTATATCTTATCTATACATTCGCACTGCTAGAAAATAGGGATCCCACATGTACCTCCCTTGCAACCACAAACCTTTAGGAATAATATGTTGGGTAAACAACCTACAAAAACTAGGTAGGATCCTCTTCCTTCCCACACTAACATATTTTTAACCCTTAGCATTAGTAAACCTCTCGATGCACTTCTATCCAATGTGGTTTTGGGTTCATGGTGAGATTTTTGTAGAGAGGAAATCACAAGTTATAAAATCCACCAACATGCTAGGACATAAATATTTATGGAACACACTTTAATTCCACCTAATATAGAATGTGCATGTTTGTATTGAGAAGGGGAGCACCCTCCATCAAGTATTCAATGAGGGAAGGCTACTAGGTACATTTGAGGGAAATCATGTCATGGTTTTGGACTCGTGTCATGTAATAAACTTAGATAACATTCAAGAAAAGATGAGTTGACTAAGGTTATGGAACATTAGGAGTCTCTTAAAAGACATGTCCCTATACCCCATGCACCATTTTCAATGTTAGGTTTTACCCATGGGGGCATGAGAAATAATTTTCATTAGACATCGAGAAATGACTTGTGCTCGATTTCTTCAACAACTCTATTGGTTACTTCTTATATTACAACACAAAAAATTATTCTCATTTTTAGGACACCTACAAATAAAAGGTGAGTTATAAAACACTAGTGTTAACCCACTTGCAAAGAATAACAAGCCCCATGTCTTTTGATTTCTACACAATAAAAAATAAAAATACAAAATTTTGGCATTTTTTGTGCTACAAGTAAGCCTAGAATTTGACATCCCACATGGTTTGGGAATGCTCATTCAATGGTATTTATAATGATTCCTATTCCCCACCAACACCATTATAATTTGTGTAATCTCACTCCTAAGTAGTGTCTTGCATATTGTTGTTTTGGCTCAAACACAATATTTTATCTTCATTCAAACTCAAAATCCTCTTCATCCTTTCAATCTAGGAATATATTTATCCTTCTAGGTCCTTGGTATTTTTGTTGCCACACCCTTAACCTCCCAATATTTCCATATTTTTCAATGCCAAATTTGAAAAATCCCTTCGCTCCAACAATGTTTTGAACTTAAAATTCCCTTCACTAATGACTAACCTACCTCTTTATTACCTCCTCTAATCGCTTGTTTCCTCCAGGGAATTTAAGATAACTCACAAGAAATTGTTGTCAAGATATTTACATCCATAGTTGTTAGTTTTCACTCAACCACATTGAAGAGGGTGTAGTTGTACTTCCTCCTAGTCACCAAGATTATTGTTTCTCCACAGTAGTACTAATGTGAAGTGTGGAGGGCATGCCTCTTTACTTTCAAACCCCATTATCTCATGTTATCATCCTTTGATATGGATATGAATATATGAATAGCAACATCAATGTCTAATTTCTCATCATCCACTAATCATTACTAATATAGGAAAGCATCATGATTACCTTTACTAACATGATATAATCATTACTAATATAAGAAATCATTATGAGGAGTCTTTGTTCCACCATATATCCACAAGTTGGTCCCCTTTTCCACAATGTGTTAGTCCCCGAGTGTGGATAGTGTATCCAAATATTTTTCATACATACATTTTTTTGACTCCCTGTGGATGAGTGCATATAACGGCCTCATAAATTCTTCACATATATTCACATAAATACTAGTATATTTATATTCCCACAACACTTTTCAGTAAACATGAATCGAGGGATGTTTGGGAAAAGACAAGTAAAACTAACATTTTGAAAAGCCATACCCGGGGTGATGTATCATGCTGATCCTTTCAAAGCAACTATTGAAGTAAGTGACTCAATAGAGGTTGCACCAATTCATTTTGCAATCCCAAAATCTGTTACATGGCCTAACATGTCTTCATCTAGTTGGCCTCAAGTGAGCTCCCTTCTAAGTTTAAGACTTTGACTCTATATGAAAATCACTCATTTATCTTTGTTGACCTTGCCTCAACTAGTTTGTTAGTGATTGAAACTTGACTTGTTGAACCAACTTGATATGTCACTTGGTCTCTCTACATCACAAATACGAGTTGATCAATCTGCCATTTAAGAAGAATGCATATTTTTTGTTTTCCTTTTGTCATCCTTGTATCCTACAAAATTATCATTACTAGAATTGAAAGGGGCATTCTTCTTAACTACTCGCTCATTCGATGGACTACAGGTACAACCAAATAGGTATTTGTCAGATCTGTCTTCGTTGAGTAAGGAATGTTTAGGTAGACAAAGAGAAACTAGAGGTGAGAAGATTAGAATAAAATTCCATAGACACATGGAATTGTTTCTTGTTGAAGGGGGGTCCTGCACTGATGATGTTGAGAGCATAGACGACATCGAGGTGCCCTTGAGGTACAAAAATTTAGTGAAACGATGGGTACCCAAGGACCTTCCTCAAGTAAACACTGATTTTTCTCTGGACGAGAGGATATATCACATTGATCCATCATCATTACATGGCTTGGGGTTATTTTCCATGGATGGCATAAAGTTTTTTGACGACAGAATCACTGAATTGATGGAGTATGTCAGGCCTTGTTACAATTATAGAGATTGGATGAAGCTAGTCCAATATACACGAGGTATGTGGATATATGGAGTGGCTGCAAATTATATACAACTAAGAGACAATGATAGAAACAAAGGAATCGAGCAATATTGTGGGGTTTATAAATAGTACACGACCCAGAACAACAAATAAGCAACCTAATTGCATATTTGAAGGGCAGGAAAGAAACCCTGTATTCGTATGCACAATAAAATCAATAACTATAGGGGAGGAGTTGTTGATTTATTACAAATTGAATCAAATACATATGGACATTGCTATTATGGGGGCGATAATTTGAAATCTATTATTTTTACTTATCATGATGTGATGTGGTGCAGTTTGTAAATTTGTATTCCCATTGTTTGTAAATTTATCGTTGTTCATGATGTTTATTTGTTATGGATTTCTAACACCTAAATATTATGCACATCATACTCTTAGTGTTTGCATGAGTCATTTCATTTGTTATAAATTTCTAATGCCTAATTCTTGGTAGGCTGATCGTTGAAAAGCACCAGTCGACCCCTCAAAACAGGTAAATTACAGGCAATGCAGATCACTATAATGCACATCATACTCTATGAGTTTGCATGAGTCATTTCATTTGTTATGGATTTATAACACCTAATTCTTGGCAGGATGATCATGGAAAATCTCCAGCCCTCCAAGAACAAGCATATGATTAACATTTCCGAATTACATTTAATGTGAAATTTATTATTTGTTTATATAATTGAAAATAACTTTTCTTTCATGAAATATGTAGTCCATAGGCCATGGTTGTGATGATTGGGTCGACGACGACTTATTGGATGACCTCAACATAATGGTAACAATCAACAAAATCATCAGAAAAAACGAACAGATAAATCCTTCACTTGATTGTAAGTAAAGATCAAAATCAAGAAACTAAAGAAAGGATAGAGCAGTTGAAGGAAGACCTTAAAAAATATAAGGTAATAACCATATCTTAAAGTGATTATTTTTTTGTCGTAATTTCAATTATGAATGCTTCGTGTTTATAACTTTTACATTTTCTAATCAAAAAAACGTTTTCTTTCTTATATAGGATTTTTTGGCTCCGATTAAGTCGGCTCCTGCAATAGATGTTGGTAGTAGTCATGTTGCAGAGAGTACACCACAACGTCCAGCCAGCACGAGCCAACATATACCGGCTAGGCTATTCAACACTCCACCTACGATCGATCCCAGTCATACTCAGACTGGGTCCACACCTATAGCTGGGGACTGTGAGCATGCCATACCCCTTCATCCTGAGGTGGCAGAGCCACATGTAGGAGTTGGTGGCAGTACTGGTAGTGATGACACTGCCAATTCATTTCCTGGATCGTCACACGTTTCCAGCACGAAAACAATTTCATGCACTTTTTTGGTGAATGAGAAAGGAGATCCAATAAAGACATTAAAAATTCCATGTGTTTTTAATTGTTTTAACTGTTTGTTGTTGTATATCTGAAGAATATATCATCTTATATATTATTATTTTCTAATTAATGATCGTTTATTTTTGCATGTAGGAAAAAACTTGTTTTATAAACACTTGCATGACCAGCCATTGGAAATTTTTGGTCCCACGTTACACACGAGGTGGAATTCTCAGAGTATTCACCTCAAAAATGAAATCTTGGACTACCTTGAACGTATGTTTGGGGTATATACCTTCGACAAAAGCGAGGACTCCAAAGAAGTGACATGTATACGTGACATGTATAGGGTTAACTTGCAAAAGAACCCTAGGTATGAGCGTTCAACTGTTATCCCCAAGAGAGAATGGAAGGTGTTCATTGAGGATGCAAAGGAGAAGAGATTGAGAAAAGAAGGAATAAATCCACCTAGTCCAGGAAGGTAAATTATAAATTGAATTCAATACTTTTAGCTTTATTTATTTTTAAATACAATTGCGGTATACAACATACTTGAAATTTTTCATAGGCTCCCTGACACTTCGAAAGCCACCAAGGTAAGGGTTGAGAAACATGCTCAACACAGACTAGGCCAAGGCGACTATTTGAAGTTCCAAGCATGAATTGTAAGTAATCAAACATCTTAACAATATTATTAGTTATATCACCTTTCAGGTTTTTGGTAATTCACGGGGCAACCGATAACAAAAATCAATACTATTATGCAATGTAGGGGTATGATTTTGGTACCAAAGCCACTACGGAAGACCTCCAACTTGGTTACAAGTATGGATACCAAGTTGTTATTGATCACCGAAAAAAGCTTGGGATAGTCTCCAAGATGCACTGTTAATGAGATGGTATATTATAAAAATCTAACCAAAATAAAACGGTTTCATTACCTTTAAAATGCATTCTCGTTTGATATCATCCAATAATTTTACATGTTTCTTTGTTTTTTATAGCAGGGGAGCAACAATATTACCGAGCCCATCAATAGTACTGCAGAACAACTTGTTGATAGTAGAGAGAAACCACAAGATGGTGCTTCCATGTAGCCCCATGAAAATGAGGTGCAACCTCCTGACAGTGAGGTGCATCCTCCTAAAAGTAAGGTGCAACCTGATCCTAACATAATTGGGTCGGCGCAGCCCCATGATGTTGTTGCACATGAGAGACACGATGGTAATATGGCTATATATTAATCATATGTAACTTAATAATTTAGTACTTATGAATTTTGTTAATGCATAAGTGTGTTAATGATTTCATACTATTTTTCATAAGCATGTTAATGATTTCATACTGTTTTTCGTACAAAAGATAGACATTTCTCTTGAGTGTTAATGATTGTTGATTCCAATTTCCATTACTAAAGTTTGTTTCTTGATAGTTCCTCACGTTTTCACATGCACTGTTCTTTTTACTTAGATTCAAACTTTCAATTCCTTTCAAATATATTACATTTGTCATTCTTTTCAGTTAAAGTTCCTATTGTTGTTCCTTTCCATTCAGTTATAGTTGCTGTCCCTTTTGATTAGATTACAATTGTTGTTTTTTTCCATTAGATTAACTTGCTATTTCCTTTCCAACAATTTGATTCATAGTTAATAGTTAATTCTGCAAGTCTTTTACTTAGATTCAACCATTGCTTCTTAGTTAAATGAATTCAGTACATTAGCTAGTTCCTTTTCATTTCACAGCATGTTAGTAATCGGATTTTAGTTATGTTAAATAAGATCTTAGGCTTAGAATATTTAAATGAAAATTTGAGGAACTTGATTGTGGATAAACTCAAATTTTCTTTAGCTACACGATTTTAGCCTCTACAAGCTATCTGCATAGACTTTCCTGATGTTCTCGAGATAAAAGACGAATCCTTGGGTTGATAAATTAATGTCAAAATAAGGTTGTTTTTAGGACATATTTAGAGCCCAACATTTTGGCGCTGTTGCAAGGGAGAATGTCAAAGGTAGCATAGATTGTGCCTCTAGAGGACAAGGTATTGAATATGGAAGGTAAGAACCTACGCAGGCAATAAGTAATATGCTTATGCCAACACCTACCTCCAGCTGACGCATTAAGAGGTTTCATAGGTGTTTCTTTTTGAATTTATTTTTGCATGAAGTGTGTATGACTGAGAAGAAAGATATTGAAAAACCAAAACCCCCACCAAAACTTACCAAAGCCCAGGGCCTGGTGCTCCCTGGGAGAAGGACTTTCATAGACGACATCATCCGAAAATACGAATCTCAGGCTTCGGTTGGACCTAGGAAAGGATCTACCTGAATCCCTCAGGTAGCAGTCTCACCAACTGCAGCCCACACTGATATTCACAAAAAAAATGAAGGGACTAAGAAAATCTTTCAGAGCATAGATATTTCACCTCTCAACCCTTTTAAAGAGGGAAATTCTCATAATCTAGAGGAAGGAGAAGGAGAAACCAATGGGGTTTCCAAGGCAGACCCATCACCACCCCCTGATCCTAAGTCTCTTGTGAAAGAATAAGGCATACCTGAAATCCCAGATAGAGGGAGTGAAACCAAATCCCCAAGAGGATCAAAAAATCAACCACCTCGAATAGGACACCCGGATCAAGAAATTTCTAAAGATTTTTGGGACATTTTTTTATCAAATGGCACAACCAAATCAACAATGTCCCCAGACTTCCACATTGGAATATCCGATAGTTGATCCAATTGACAATGCCCCCATGAATGTAATCCCCCTACAAAACCTGCCAACCTTCCATGGATTGATCTCAGAAGACCCAGACACATACTTATTCGAGTTTGATGTCCTATATAGAGGGTATGATTACACCTCTGAACCCAAAAAATTAAAATTGTTCCCCTCCACTTTGAAAGGAGTAGCTCTACGTTGGTTTATGGGATTAGGGGGAAAAACTATAAACTCATGGGATGAGATGAAAAAAAACTTCTTGAAAAACTATCATGATTATTTTAGAACCAGAGACCTAAAAGATGAAATCATTCAAATGACTGCAAAAGAAAATGAATCATTAGAAGAATATGTTGAGAGATTTCAGTATAATTTACAAAGATCACCCTATGGTACATTACTAGGTGAAGTACTTAAGGAAACTCTGATTAAAGGTATGAAGGATGAATGGGTAGAAACACTGAATCTAATGGGGAAGGGTGACATTTATCAAGAAACTTATGATAACATCATTCAATTGTGCATCAGGTTCTCATGGGGAAGCACGCAGACCATATCAGGAATGTAGACTTACCTCACCATAAATAACAATACTACTAGCGGGGGTGTTACGCGAGTTGAATTTGGTAATCTCTTAGAAAATTTCAAAACAGATATTCTGAGCACTCTGACTACACAATTGGATGTATTGCAGGCCAAACAGAAAAAAAATAGAAGCATAACAAACTTTGGCCATATTTTTCCATAGATGTAGAAGAAAACATGGTCTAAGGGATTGTCCTTTGGATGTGGTTTGGGTTTGTGCTATCTGCGCCAAGGATCATGACACAGAACAATGCCCATCGCTCCCTGGATTTAAATATGTCTTCAGAGAAGCGGAAGAAGAGACAAAACCATTATATCTAATGGCTTAGCATCGTCAATGGCAGACCCGACCTCCAAATACACTACAGGACCCTTCCTCTTTCTTTTTCGGGTAGTATAATGAGCAACAAAATTCTGGTAATGCATGGCAGGGTCATTCGTTTACTAATCAAAACTGGCAGCCCCACCAATACCCACCTATAAATCCTGCTTGGAAAAACTAGCCCGCAACAAATCTTGTCTGGCAGAATCAACCAACTGAAAATTCTACCTGACCTAACTCGCAATACCCCACCTCATCCTGGAAAAACACAAATAATACCTACCCTTCTCAGTGCCCAACATGAATGCCCAAAATCCAAATTGGAACTAGAATTGGTAGTGCCCCATGGGGGTAAATAATCAATCCATGAGGATGGCCCCTCAAACCCAACTCATGTTGCAAGATCCGCTCTAATTGCCCCAAAACCCTCAATCGCAATTGATTCCCCAACTACCAGCCCAACCTCACCCAAATCCTAATAATATATTGGCTTAGCTTGTCTAGATTATGGAGAATGGGGAAGGGGAAAATAGCTCGGTAGGGTGTAATGAACTTCGGTTGATATCAGGGCATATAATCTCTCCTAAAGAAAATAATCTTTCCCAAGAGTAGGAGAATGAAAAACAACCAACAATAACATCCTCGACTATGGTAATAACAGAATAATTCAAGTAGGTGGGAAACACAGTCGAATCATAGGACCCTGATAAGGATCCAACTCCTTCCCCTCCATTCCCTGAAAGATTGATGATAGAAAAACTTGTCATATATCCCAACTTCAAAATTGTAGGGGAATTCAAGAATTTATATGCCAAGATTCCACTCTTGCAGGCCCTGCAAGATATTCCAATTTATGCGAAAACAATCAAGGAACTATGTGGGAGGAAGCCTGTTAGGAAAATAAAAAATTCATCATCAACAGTTCACGTAGTAGGAGCCTTGTCTGATCTAATTCTTGGAAGACAAGAACCAATCAAATATGTAGATACAAAGAATCCCATAGTAACAGTTCAGATCCATGGTTGTTTGTTTCCAATCACACTAGTTTATTTAGGAGCGACCATCAATATCCTGACTATGGAAACTTACAATACCCTAGGTTTTGACTCCTTCAAACCCACCCCAATAATGTTACAATTGGCAGATTGATTGGCAGTTCGACCAATTGGCACATTACATGATATAACAATCTCAGTCAACTCTTGGGAATATCTAGTGGATTTCCTGATCATCAACCGAAGAAGTGGACTTGAAGGGCATCCATTGATTCTGGGCAGACCATGGCTTGCAATAGCTGATGCGTACATAGGATGTCGAACGGGTAATATGAAAATTTCTAGAGGAGGTGTCACAAAGAATCTCATCTTATATCCTCCTGCCAAGCTAAGCCCAACGTTCATATATCCACAATTCCCACCACCACAATATCCATAAAAGGATTTACGATCCCCTCTCACACTGGAAGAATCCCTTAGACTTGAGAACCAGCTAGAGGATGATGTAATCAGTGGGTTTATTAATAGCCCAACCACCGTGGGTAACCCAACATGCTAGATGATCCAAGATGTTCTAGATTGTGAAGCACAAGGAGACCCGCTAGAAGATTTAATGGAACAACAAATCCCAACTACAGTTCTTCATAAAAACAAATCCATTGGGATTGCACCAGGGAGGTCTTTGAACATCAATGCCAATTTAGATAAGCAACATCAACAAAAGATAATTCAAGTCCTCTCTAAATACCAACAAGATTTTGCATGGGAGTATTCTGATATGAAAGGTATTGATCCGAAACTCTACACACACCACATTTATATTGAGAAATATGCTCAACCTATCCAACATCCATAGAGAAGACTGAATCCCCATCTTAGGGATATTGTTAAGGAAGATCTACAAAAGTTGTTGGACATAGATTTTATATATCCTATCTAAGATAGTCAGTGGTTTTCCCCATTAGTGATCATCCCAAAGAAAAATGGGAAATGGTGAATCTATTTTGACTACAAGGAACTTAACAAAGCCACTCAAAAGTATCATTTCCCCTTACCCTTCATCGATCAGGTCCTGGATACTTTGCAGGAAATAAATTATTTTCCTTCCTAGATGGTTTTAGTGGCTACAATTAGATCCAGATTGGCCCAGAAGATTAAGATAAAACTACATTCACATGCCCCTGGGGTACCTTTGCATACAGAGTATTTCCCTTTGGACTATGTAACGCTCCAACCACATTCCAAAGGGTCATCCTGAGCATATTCAATGATCTGATCAGTGAAGGCCTTTAAGTTTATATGTATGATTTCACTCTTTATGTCGATGACTTCGATCAAGCACTAAATAATCTGGAGAAGGTACTAGAATGGTCCATTTCTACCAGGTTATGTTTATTCCATGAAAAATGTCACATGGTGATGACAAAAGGTGTGGTACTAGGGAATTATATTTCTATAGATGGAATTAGAGTAGATCCAACAAAAATAGAGGTAATCCTTAATCTACCTACACCACACACACAAACTGAGGTATGTAGTTTCCTTGGCGCTTCTGGATACTATCGTAGATTTATGGAAAATTTTGCAAGAACCGTTGTACCTTTACATGATTTGACTAGTAATGTGGAGTTTCAGTGGTCTGACAAGTGTGATGTGGTATTTGTAGGACTCAAGAAGTTGATATTGACATCACTGGTGTTGAGGGGACCAAACTGGAAAATACCATTTCACATATCCACCGATGCATCAGATATTTCTATAGGCGATGTCCTTGGACATGAAGAATACAAGAAACCCTACGCTATTTATTTCATTAGCAAGAATATTACTCTAGCTGAAATTAATTATACAGTAACAAAAAAAGAATTCTTAGTTGTTATACACACCATCAATAAATTTCGTCATTATATAACAGGCTATCCATTTATTCTGTATACTGATCATTATGCTATTAGATATCTAGCTAATAAACCAATTACTAATGGACGGGTTACTTGGTGGCTATTACTATTGTAGGAATTTGACATCACCATCAAAGATCGACCCAAAAGAGAAAATCTTGTCACAGACTTCCTGTCCCACATACCCAAAAAAGATGACTCCTTAATAGTTGAAGATCAATTTCCATATGAGCATCTGTTTTTTGTTACCACAAAGTCACCTTGGTATGATGATGTGGAAAATTATCTGGTAGTAGGAATATTACCAGCACATCTATCATCAAGGGAAAGAAAACTGATCATCCAGTGTAGCGCACGATTTTCTTGGATCAATGGATATCTCTTCCAAAGAGGATATGATCTCCAAATTCGTAGATGCATACGAGATGAAGAAATCTATGACATACTGAAGGCAGGACATGACGAGCCCTATGGTGGGAATTTTGTAGACCGTAGGACTGGACACAGAATTTTACATATGGGCTACTATTGGCCCTCAATATTTAGAGATGCGAAGAAATACGTCCAAACCTGCGACAGTTGTCAGTGGATGGGAAAACCAGGTCACGCTGATGAAATTCCCTTGAAATCACAAATAGTCATAGAACCATTTGAGAGATGGACACTAGACTTCATTGGCCCCTTCAATCCAAAGTCAAATTAGAAGGCCTATATTCTAGTGGAAACGTACTACATGGCCAAATTGGTAGAGGCAGAAGCCCTACCAAATGCAACAAAAGAGGTAGTCATCAAATTCATTTTCAAATTATTTGTACACTATGGACTACCTAGGGAAGTAATCACTGATGGGGGGTCACAATTTATAGCAAATAGAATCACCACCACCCTAGAAAATTATCATATTAAGCACAAAGTTACTTCTCCATACCACCCATAGGAAAACGGGCAAGTAGAAAGCACAAATAAGGTCCTGGAGGCAATCTTGACAAAGACTGTCTCAACAAACCAATAGAATTGGGCTACTGATCTCCCAAATGCCTTATGTGATTATCGCACAACATGGCGTAACACCACTGGCTACTCTCCTTATCACCTAGTCTATGGTAAAGAACCCATATTCCCAATTGAGTTTGAAATCAAGACCCTAAGGATGGCCTAGGAAATTGGACTCGATCTAACATAAGCACATAAATAGTGCCTTCAACAACTCAATGAATTGGATGAATCATGCCTATTTGTTGTGGAGCACACAACTGTTATGCAGCGACAGAGAGAGACTTGACACGACAGCCATATCAAGAAGAAATCATTCAAGAAGGGTGATTGGGCACTTCTCTATGACTCCAGATTTCAGGATTTTCTGTGAAAATTATAGACACGGTGGCTAGGACCATATGAAATTGACAAAGTCCATGATAATGGAACGGTCACTTTAAGCACCATCAATGGGTCTGGATCTCCATTTCTGGTTAATGAGCACCAGCTACGACTTTACCATCATCCGCCTTCAAAAGAATCTTTCTACCAGGAAGTAAGTAAGGATCCTACTGTTCAATTTTTGGTTGGTTGGGAAGGTAACCCAACCACCCCAACTCCATAAATGATGAATTTTGTTGACATTGTACATATTGTATATAGTCTTTTTAGATTTCATTAAGTGTTAGTTTTTCTTTTTCTTTTCATTTTTTGAGAAATAGGGAGGATAACTGTAATCAACACAATTAGCACTCTTTTATGTTCCACACTCTTGCTTTATCTTATCACGCGGATCCAATCTTTCAAAGAAAAATGAATATGTCATGCTTCGTAGCAGTAATTGGGCAACCATAATCAACTCATGACATAAAGAAAGCATCCCATAATCGATTCTGAAATAAACTGACCCATAATAATTGAATGAATTTAGTTGATGACTAATCAACCTTAGATTCAACAAAAGAAAAAATATTTCCATGGGGAAGTTTCCAAAATTATCCATTGAGATGGTTAAAAATTAACAGATG
>SNQJ01S0046353.1:0-19656 GCA_010110895.2 Picea sitchensis
ATGATCGAGAAGAGGTCACAGCAGAAGATGCCTCGATAGAGAGGTTGATCAGGGCCATTTCGAGGATGAGCTCGAAGACGAAGATGGACATCCCGACTTATGAGGGGAGTCTAAACGCAGAGGAGTTGCTGGATTGGATCTGAGCACTCGACACCTACTTCGATTATGAGGGAAGGCCAACATTTGGTGGCAAGACTTGAAATTGTCCAAGGGAATAAAAGAGAAATAGTTGGAATGGTCTGACTTTAAGAAGTATTTCAAGAAACAATACCTTTCTGAAAGCTATTATGAAAAGAAGACAGAAGCATTTTATGAGTTACAACTCAGACAGATGATGATGAGGGACCTTATAAATAAATTTATGGAGTTACTAAGGTTCGTACCGTACATTCGGGAGGATAAGGTTAAAATCCAGTGATTCTTAAGCTATTTACCACGGTCCTACAGGGACAGAATTGAGTTTGAAAACCCCAAATCCTTGAGTGAAGTATTCAGGAAAGCATGAATGTGCTATAACCAGTATAAACAACGAGTAGGGTTTCCCAAAGCCTGGAAGGATAAGAAGCAAGATCGAATGAACCAATGGAAGAAGGGATATGAGCAAACTCCTTATCAAAATACAACAAAAAGTTTTCCGAGGAAGGATTTTAACTCCAATCATCCAAATACGCAAAGGAGTGGTAAACCGATAAACCTGGGAACGAAGAAGTTTGGGGACAACTCCTACAATCCATTAAAGTGTTGGGAATGCGGAGAGCCTCATCTAAGGAAGAACTGTCCATGTTTAATTTCAGTAAACAAAATTGTTGTTCATAACTTGCAGGAAGCCTCGATGGTGGGAGATGTGGGCAGAAGCCTGCATCAGATAAATGCAGCCATAGATGGTTGACAAGATGACCACCAGTCCTTGGTGGTAGAAATCGAAGGTAAAATCAATAACACTCGAATTTCTATCATAATTAACCCTGGAGCTACGTTAAGTTATATTACCCCTGATGTAGTAGACTCAAATAAACTTAAGAAATGGAAGCACACAAAATCATGGCTTGTACAACTAGCAACAGGTACTAAAAGGAAAGTAGTTGGCTTTATTTCTGACTTTGAGTTCACCTTAGATGGTCAATATATCAGAACAAATATGAACATCCTACCACTAGGATCTTACGATATGATTATTGGTATGGATTGGTTGGAACAACAAAAAACAATACTAGATTGTTATACAAAGATACTTAACTATAAAGATGATTTTGGCACTGCTAGAACAACCAAAGGTATACCAAAACCAGTATCGGTCAGAAAAGTTTCAGCGATGCAACTCAAGAAATGTATGAGGAAGGGATATCAATTTTATGCCATCCAAGTGACGAATCTGTTAGAAAAAGAAGTTAAGCCAAAGTTAGAAGACTTCACTTTCCTACATGAATTGAGAGACATGTTTGTGGATGAGATACTAGAATTACCTCCTAGAAGGGAAATAGACTTCTCCATAGACCTACTATCTGGTTCAGCCCCTATATCGAATGCACCGTACCGAATGAGTCTACCAAAACTGACAGAATTAAAAATACAATTATAGGAATTGTTAGACAAAGAGTATATCAGACTGAATGTCTCACCATGGGGGTACCAGTCCTCTTTGTGAAAAAGAAATATGGTACTATAAGACTATGTATCGATTATAGACAACTGAACAAAATGACTATTAAGAACAAATACCCCTTACCAAGGATAGATGATTTGTTCGATCAAGTAAGTGGGGCCAAGATCTTTTCAAAGTTGGATTTACGATCCGGTTATCATCAAGTTAGGATAAAAGATGAGGACATAAGCAAAACAACTTTTCAGACAAGATATGGACACTATGATTTCGTAGTCATACCTTTCGAACTCACTAACGCACCAGCCACATTTATGTGCCTCATGAACAGTATCTTCAGTCAGTACTTAGACAATTTCACGATAGTACTTATCGACGATATTCTGGTCTATTCAAAAATGGAGGAAGAACATGATGAACACTTAAGTATAGTTCTGCAAATGTTGAGGAAACATAAAATGTACGCCAAATTTGAAAATTGTGACTTCAATCAAAAAGAAATACAATATCTAGGACAAGAGCCATTACGGAATGACCGGTACCTAAGAACATAGTGGATATTCGGTCATTCATGGGAATCACCAGATATTACAGCAAGTTTATATAAAGGTTTTCTAAGATAACCTACCATATCACGTCATTACAAAAGAAAGGGACCAAGTTTAACTGGTCAGAGAACTGTCAAGGTAGTTTCAACAAACTAAAGGAATTATTGAGAACTGCACCCATATTGAAGGTAGGAGACTGAGATAAATACTTCACTGTATGTGTTGATGCAAGTAAAAAAGGACTAGGTGGTGTCCTAACTCAGGAAGGATATGTTATTTGTTATGATTCCCAGAAATTAAAAGAACATGAGCAAAATTATGTCACTCGTGACTTAGAATTGGCAGCGGTAATACACGCCTTAAAATGTGGCGACACTACATAATGAGCCTAAAATTTCTACTATTGATGGATAATAGCGGGGTGAAATATCCATTTAACCAACCAGAACTTAATGCAAGACAAGAAAGATGGCTAGACTTCTTGAGAGAATTCGACTTCGAGGTCAGACATATCAAGGGTAAGGAAAATAAAGTAGCGGACGCTTTAAGCAGAAGAGTCCATGGGTTATTTGAGATAAATATCAGCAGGGAAGAAAGTGATATGGAACAAAGGATAAGGATGGCAAGTATTAACTATGGAAATTACACTAAGATGATGGAAGAATTACAAAACAGTACCACAAACTGAGATAAACCAGATCTAAGTATCGAAAAAAAGGGACTGTTACAATTTAAAAACAGACTTTACATACCAGATTCAACAGAGTTAGAATTAACAATTTTGGATGAAGTGCATAAGAAACCATATTTTGGCCATCCAGGTTACCATAAAACAATAACAACACCTAGAAAACTATTTTACTGGCCTAATATGAAAGACGAAATAACATAATACTTAGCTAGGTGTCAGGATTGTCAGCAGGTTAAGGCCGAGCACCAGCATCGAGCCAACCTATTACAACCATTACCAGTACTAGAATGGAAATGGGAGACTATATCGCTGAACTTTATAACAGGTTTGCCTAAAACTCAGAAAGATAATGATTCTATCATGGTTGTAATCGATAAACTCAGTAAGTTTTCACACATTATTCCTGTAAAGTCTACTTTTAAGCTATAAACATTGTTGAAATATTCACCAAAGAAATTTTTAGACTGCATGGTATTCCTAAAATGGTGATTTCAGATAGAGACGTAAAATTCACATCTGCTTTTTGGAAGGAATTGTTTGTAGGGATAAATACTAATCTGAATTTCAGTACAAGTTATCATCCACAAACGGATGGAAAAATCGAAAGAACAAACCAAATTGTAGAGGATATGCTCCGCATGTACGTAAGAACAAAACCAAGCAAGTGGGAAGACTACTTGCACTTGGTAGAATTTGCATATAACAATGGGTACCAAAATTCGTCTAAGTTGAGCCCTTTCAAAGTAATATACGACATAAAATGTACGACTCCAATTAGTTGGGATAACCCGACTGACAGACTCTTGGTTGGACCAGAGATTCCCCAAGAAATGGAGAACATGGTAAGGAAGGTACAACAAAACTAGAAAGAAGCATAGGACAGACATAAGAGCTATGTAGATCAGAAAAGAAGACACTTGGAATTTCAAGTGGGAGACCATTTTTATTTGAAGGTCAAAGCACAAAAGAGTTTATTGAAGTTAGGGAACTGTGCCAAGCTGGCACCCAATTTTTGTGGGCCCTTTGTGATACTATCTCGAATTGGACCCGTAGCATATCAACTTCCACTTCCCGCTAATCTAAGAATTCATAATGTATTTCATGTTTCTTTGTTAAAAAAATATATTCATGACCCTACTCATATGATTGATTGGAACTTGGTGCAGGTGGAACCTGAAGGCAAGTTCCAGGTGGAACCCCTATGCATTATGGACCGGAGAGAAATAACACTTCGGAATAGAGTGGTCGCTCAGGTAAAAGTGCAATGGAAGCACTTTAGTCTTGAGGAGGCCACTTGAGAGTTGGAGGGAGATTTGCGGAAATCTCATCCAATCCTATTCCAAGGAAGGGACAAACTCTAAGGATAGTTTTTTACTGAAGGGGGAAAGGATGTGACATCCCCAAAAATAAAGTATTTTTGAAATTTAAATTTGTTGGAAATTTATTTTGTTTTTAGTAAATTCGAATTTGGAATTTTTTTTCCATTTATGGCAATTCGAAATTTTGAATTTGATAATTGTAATTAATTATTATGACTTTTGGGTAGAGACCTAATTTGACCCAGCTAACTATTTGACTATGACACTTGTATAAAAACATAATATTTTATATTGATTTCAGGAGGACAAATGGAACAGCCATGTTAAATTTAACTTACCATGACTCCATGAATGGGGAACATGTTGGAACTACCTCTAGGCTGATTGTTATAAGTGTCAAATTAGTGATTTGGCCATTGGAAGCCCCTAAAAATTAGGGATTTAGAAAGCTTTGAAAATTCCCAAGGGAGGGAAAAAGACCTAGGCAAATTGATAAATAACATATGTGAGGAGGAAGGAAGTTGCTGAGTTTGTTGGGAAAGAGAATATTAATTTTTACTTGTTGTTATGAACACTATTGAGTCAGTGTGAGGCAAGAGGAATCTACTGGAATTGAAGGACATTGCTGAGGAGGAGTTCCTAGTTCGCTCTCATGGATTCATGGCCAGGCTAGGGGGTGAATCGGGCAAGTGATTTTCGCTGCCTATTCTATGGTTGGGAGGAACATGGTTGTTCCCTTTGTCATTCCACGAATTGGTTCAAATACGTTAGATTCCTCCTTCTTTGCTTGAATGATTTTGGGTAATCTGATATTATGCATCTGTTGGTGTTAAGATGAAATAATTTCCATGGATGATATATTTTGTTTTTGTATGAAGTTACCATCAAAAGTTAAATCTCTAGGAAGAATTACCTATGTTCACCCGTACTTGAAAGAATAGATCTATCCACATGAGTACGTTCATTTCTGTAACCGAAATATTAAGAAGATCTATCCATAAATATTTGAAGTTGAGCAATTATGTATATATGTTACATATCAACTTATATATATATATGATTACAGTTTATTATCTGTTGTACGAATGATTGTATCTATATGTTTTCTGTAGCTCATATATTGGATAATCATCTATTCTATTAAGGAATATACTTATATTACTACTATATTGTGACTCATTGTCATTACAGGTTCCACGCACAAGTGTACAAGTTTATAAACAACAAATATTGTCTGTAATGGTAATAGAATTGAATCTAGACAATGAACTATTTTACGAAACCACTATGTTTTTTTTTTCGTGCTTAGGATAGATCTATTCTGCTCAAAGCATTAAATTCATCATGTAAATTTCAAAACTTCAATTCCTTGAAAATCTTCTACCTTTCATAATATCATCATGAGCCATACGACTTTAAGGGTTCATTTCTGTAGTGGTTTTCAAACCTGTGTAAACATTTGTAGAAAACTAGAACGAATTTTCAGAAGTATTATAGATTTTTTTTAACTGTACAAATTTAAAGGCCTTATTAATTTAATAAGGGGTTTACAAAGTATCAAACAAACTTATGACTGCATTTATGAATATATATATATGTAAATGTTCATTCGGTAATCGTTATAATGGATGGAATAGAATTAGTAGCATACAATTGTAAAGGATTACGCCAAAATCAAAGCATGAAGACATCATTCACGTTACACTGATAGATTCCAGACTCTTTTGAGTACCCAAGGCTTAAGATTTTGGATGCACCAGCTTGACAAGGAAACGATTAACTTAGACATTCGTATGTTCAGAAAACTAGATGCTTAGTTCTAGAAATTGGAGTACACTTGGGTCAAACACAACAGAAAAATAGGTCTAAACTATCACAGATCCAAGATAAACATTACAAGAGAAAATAAAAGTGTTTTTATTTACCAACATGCTTATAGGTATGCTGAGGATCTACGATGCCAAAATCGAATTGAATTAAGGCTACAAGAGATGGAAATAAAATGCCATTCACAATTCATTTCATTTCAGAAATGTCGAGAACACAGTCCCAGTATAGGAAAGAAATCAATCATAGTTTTTCCTTCGAATAATACTTAATACAAATCATAGTAAGAAATCGATTTAATCCTTGGGTAAATATACAAATTTAAATTTGACTCTTGGAACTCAACTGTGAGAAGCATTAACAAAGTTAAAAGCTAACACATAGCAAATCAATTACAGAAATGGTTCCTTAATTGAATTCTTCTACCATTAACTATCTAGGATTTCTTGGCAAGGGCAAAATGGAACCCAAGTACCTATTAAGAGGGGGTGAAATCTTCGAGCGTGTGTCCTTGCATGGTCAAAACCCTTGCACAGAGTTGCGAGAAATACCCTTAAACTTTTGTTCAACAGAAATACAAATACAAATAAAAAAAAGGAAACGAGCAATTTTAGGAAAGAGTTAGCGAATGTAATACTTAAATTAAGTAGAGGGATATGATTATCCTTTTCCATCGCCAGGAACCATGTATTTATCCAGACCTGGAAGGGGAAGAGGATTCCTAAACTTCCTGATGGGTACCCTCACAAAACAAAAGGGGCCCATCATTAGCGTTAAGAATCAATTAATAACTGAAACAAGAATAGATCCAAGAACCAATACACAAATGCTGGAACATGACCAAACTACATAAAAGCGTAAACTCAAGATCCACCTTACAGAAATATAAAGAACACAATAGAACATAACCAATGATCTATCTAACACTCTACAAATAATTTTTAAGGAAATGCAGGGTCGACACAATGCCAAAACCCCAAATGCGTATGCCCGGTAAGACGCCCTGAAAGAGCAAAGGGGGGCACGCAGAACTTAACCAAACATCTTTAACTTCAGTCAGAGTATAATCCATGATTAAGGGTTTGGCCAACTACTATTCTTTCTGGGAGATTCTCAAATAAGGAAAAATCATAGTCTTACGAGTTATCGAAGAGTATTTGGGATGGACCCTTGTTTGTTTTCACAACCCAGATAGGAACAACTTGCCAGAGGGGTTCTAGAATAAAAAATAAATAGGCTTAGCATACAGGCATGTATAAGACCCTAACCCATTTAAACATACAACGAGTAATAAAAGAACGATGAGTATAGAAGGAGGGAAAGAAGGGCCTACAGGGAATAAACAGGATAATACTAGAACAGTAAGCCGAAAAAAGGATGAAAACTATAGTAAAATTATTATTTAGGATGGATACATACCGAAGAGGAGAAATATGGGAGATGCTCCAAGCCACCATGCCCGTGCATGGTAATGTCAAGAACAAAGAAAAATGCAGGACTCAACTCAGAGTAGATTGGCACAAAGATGAAAATGAATCATGCCTGCTACCCTAAAACACGAGCCCACGCATATTGAATGTGGTGTGTATGACGAGGAAATGAACCATGTGAAAGCAGTGAAGTGGAGTATTTGGGTTGGAGGAGGGTACAAGGTGACTCTTGTTTCCTCTCCACCTCCATTAATGGTTGGACATAAAATTAAATTTGACTGTCAATACATCTAGTCACATTTAATAAAATTAAGAGGACAAGTAAGGATCTCCTTAAAACCCTTTTACTGCTAGTTCAGTTAGTGCCAGTGGTTGGAGTTATTTAAGCTTGGAAATTTTAATCATCTACCACCTTAGGGATTTTCTTCCAATCAAGTAGATTATTGGGTTACGAATTTGGTCAACAGAATAATTCCCAAGGAAGCCCTTGAAGTCCGTGGTCACCTTTACCAAAATAAAAACCAATAAATCTAACGTTAAAGAAATTATTTTGACCCCCTTCCTTGTGTCTCTAAAGTTTTGGGGGGCTTGAAGTTTAGGCTTGTGCATGTGTATGAGAGTGGATGTTTAATAAGAGGCTGAAAACCTAAGTACTAGGCATATGTCCACCTTTCACATTACTACAAAGTTTTAACATTTAACCATTTAGGAAGATGCGTATAACTTAAATGAGTATTGAAGAGTAAATAAAAATTGAATACACGGGATATTACGATTTTAAGGATTAATCCCCTTATTATAAATTTATCATACAGACTTAGAGCGTAATTCTCTTAGAAGATTTGTTTTTTTTTATGAAAAAATTGAGGTTTATTACATATGGTATCAGAGAAAAAGTTACAACACTGGGCCTGAATAGGGCCACATTAGTTGCTTAGTATATATATTCCGATTTATGTAAAACTAATAAAATTTATGGTTACAACCAAAAATCCTTTTCTGCTTTGTATTAATTATGGCATCTCAGGACGATGCAGAAATTAGGATTTAAGGAAATCTGCAGCAAAGACCCCCTAGAGATCCAAGACAGAACAGTGATGGAAGCTCACCCATGGAGGTGTTGGAAACAATGAGGAATCTTATTGTTGAACTACAGATTTTCAATGCCGACAATGAAAAATTGAAGAAAGCACAGCAGGAACAACAACAGATAAATGAAGTCGTGTTGTGGAGTATAGTCACCAAGAAAATCCCAAAGGACGATAACTATGACGAATAAGTCAGCAAAAGGGCCTCCAAGGACAATTCGTCTGAAGGAATACCTTCATCTGAAGACAAAACTAAACCAGACAGAAAAAGAAAACAAGTAGACCACCTTGAATGAGAATTTAGAAAGATTAAGCCAGCTACATTTGATGGAGAATCCAGGACATGAGAAGAAGATGAGGCATGGTTGTTGGACATCAAAAAATACTTCTAGATCTACAATTATTCCAGCAACATGAAGGTCAGAATGGCGATCTACGATCTGAAAGGGAAGGCCAACATTTGGTGGAAAGACCTGAAATTGGCCAAGGGCCTAAAGGAGAAACAATTGGAATGGTCTAACTTTAAGAAGTATTTCAAGAAACAATACCTTTCTGAAAGCTATTATGAAAGTTAGACGAAAGAATTTTACGAGTTACGACTTGGACAGATGATGATCAAGGACCTTATAAATAAATTTATGGAATTACTAAGTTTAGTATCGTACATCCTGGAGGATAAGGTAAAAATCAAGTGATTCTTAAGCTGTTTACCACAGTCCTACAGGGAGAGAATTGAGTTTGGCAACCACAAATACTTGAGTGAAGTATTCAGGAAAGCATGAATGTGCTATGACCAGTATAAACAACGGGTAGAGTTTCCCAAATCCTGGAAGGATAAGAAGCAAGATTGAATGAACCAGTGGAAGAAGGGATACCATCTAGCTCCTTATCAGATTGCAGAAAAAAGTTTTCCAAGGAAGGATTTTCACTCCAATCATCGAAATACGCAAAGTAGTGGTAAACCGATAAACCTGGGAACGAAGAAGTTTGGGGACATCTCTTGTGAACCATTAATGTGTTGGGAATGTGGAGACCCTCATCTAAGGAGGAACTATCCACGTTTAATTTAATAAAAACAAATTGTTCTTCTTAACTTGTAGGAAGCCTCGACGATGGGAGACGTGGGCAAAAGCCTGCATCGGATAAATGTAGCCACAGATGGTCGACAAGCTGACCACCAGTCCTCAGTGGTAGAAATTGAAGGTAAAATCAATAGCACTCAAATTTTTGTTCTAATTGACCCTGGAGCTACGTTATGTTATATTACCCCTGATGTAGTAGAGTCAAATAAACTTAAGAAACGAAAGCATGCAAAATCATGGCTTGTACAACTAGCAACAGGTACTAAAAGGACAATAGTTGACATTATTTATGACTTTGAGTTCATCTTAGATGGTCAATATATCAGAACAAATGTGAACATCCTACTACTAGGATCTTACGATACGATTATCGATATGGATTGGCTGGAACAACACAAAGAAGTACTATATTTTTACACACAGATACTTATCTATAAAGACAATTTTGGCACTGCTAGAACAACCCAAGGTATACCAAAATCGGTATCAGTCAGACAAGTTTCAGTGATGCAACTCAAGAGATGTATAAGGAAGGGATGTTAAGTTTATGCCATCCAAGTGACAAATCTATTAAAAAAAGAAGTTAAGCCAAAGTTAAAAGACTTCCCTGTCCTATGTGAATTCAGAGACATGTTTGTGGATGAGATACCAAAATTACCTCCTAGAAGGGAATAGACTTCTCCATAGACCTACTACCCAGTTCAACCCCTATCTCAAAGGCACTGTACCGAATGAGTCTACCAGAACTGACAGAATTAAAAATGCAATTACAGGAATTGTTGGACAAAGAGTATATCAGAACGAGTGTTTCACCATGGGGGGCACCACTCCTCTTTGTGAAAAATAAAGAAAGTACTATAAGACTATGTATCGATTATAGACAACTAAACAAAATGACTATTAAGAAAAAATACCCCTTACGAAGGATAGATGATCTTTTCGATCAAGTAGGTGGGGCCAAGATCCTTTCAAGGTTGGATTTACGATCTGGTTATCATCAAGTTAGGATAAAAGATGAGGACATAAGAAAAACAACTTTTCAGACAAGATATGGACACTACGAGTTCGTAGTAATACCATTCGGACTCACTAATGCACTAGCCACGTTTATGTTCTTGATGAACAATATCTTCATTCAGTACTAAGACAAGTTCGTGGTAGTAGTTATCGACGATATTCTGGTTTATTTAAAAATGGAGGAAGAACATGATGAACACTTAAGTATAGTTTTGCAAACGTTGAGGAAACACAAACTGTATGCCAAATTTGACAAGTGTGACTTATATAAAAAAGAAATACAATATATAGGACATGTAATTTCAATAGAAGGCATTGTCGTAGACCTAGAGAAAACAAAATCCATTATGGAATGGCTGGTACCTAAGGACGTAGAGGATATCCAGTCATTCATGGGAATCACCAGATATTACCGCAAGTTTATAGAAGGGTTTTCTAATATAGCCTACCCTCTCACGTCATTACAAAAGAAATGGACCAAGTTTAACTAGTCAGAGAAGTGTCAAGGCAGTTTCAACAAACTAAATGAATTATTGACAACTCCACCCATATTGAAGGTAGCAGACCCAGATAAAGACTTCACCATATGTGTTGATGCAAGTAAAAAAGGACTAGGTGGTGTCCTAACTCAAGAAGGATATGTTATTTTTTACGAGTCGAGGAAATTAAAAGAACACGAGAAAAATTACGTCACTCATGACTTAGAATTGGCAGCGGTAATACACGCCTTAAAATGTGGTGACACTACATAATGGGAAGAAAATTTCTACTATTGACGGATAATAGCGGGGTGAAATATATGTTTAACCAACCAGACCTTAATGCAAGACAAGCAATATGGCTAGACTTCTTGAGCGAATTTGACTTTGAGGTCACACATATCAAGGGTAAGGAAAATAAAGTAGCAGATGCTTTAAGTAGAAGAGTCCATGGGTTATTTGAGATAAATATCAGCAGGGAAGAAAGTGATATGGAACAAAGGATAAGGACGACAGGTATAAACTACGGAAATTACACTAAGATGATGGAAGAATTAAAAAAAAATACCACAAACTCAGATAAACCAGATCTAAGTATCGACAAAAAGTGACTATTATGATTTAAAAACAGACTTTACATAGCAAATTCAACAGAATTAAAATTAACAGTTTTGGACGAAGTGCATAAGAAAACGTATTCTGGCTATCCAAATTACCAGAAAACAATAAAAACATTTAGAAAACTATTTTATTGGCCCAATATAAAGCCAAAACAACAAAATACTTAGCTAGGTGCCAGGATTGTCAGCAGGTTAAGGCCAAGCACCAGCATCGAGCCGGCCTATTACAACCATTACCAGTACTAGAATGAAAATGGGAGACCATATCGCTGGACTTTATAAGAGGTTTTCCTAAAACTTAGAAACATAATGATTCTATCATGGTTGTAATCGATAAACTCAGTAAGGCTGCACGCTTTATTCCTATAAAGTCTACTTTTAAGCTATAAACATTGTTGAAATATTCATGAAAGAAATTTTTAGACTGCAGGGTATTCCTAAAATGGTGATTTCAGATAGAGATGTAAAATTCACATCCTTTTTTTGGAAGGAATTGTTTGCAAGGCTAAATACTAATCTGAATTTTAGTACAAGTTATCATACACAAATGGATGGACAAACCTAAAGAACAAACCAAATTGTAGAGGATATGCTATGCATGTACGTAACAAGAAAACCGAGCATGTGGGAAGACTACCTACACTTGGTAGAATTTACATATAACAATGGGTACCAAACTTTGGCTAAGTTGAGCCGTTTCGATGTACTATACGGCATAAAGTGTACAACTCCAATTAGTTGGGATAACCCGACTGACAGACTCTTGGTTGGACCAGAGATGCTCCAAGAAATGGAGGACATGGTAAGGAAGGTACAACAGAACTTGAAAGAAGCACAGGACAAACATAAGAGCTACATAGATCAGAAAAGAAGACACTTGGAATTTCAAGTGGGAGACCATGTTTATTTGAAGGTCAAAGCACGAAAGAGCTCATTCAAGTTAGGCAATTGTGCCAAGTTGGCACCCAGGTTTTTTGTGCCTTTAATATACTAGCTCGAATTGGACCTGTAGCATACCAACGTGCACTTCCTGTTAATCTAAGAATTCATATTGTATTTCATGTTTCTTCATTAAAAGAATATATTCATGACCCTACTCATATGATTGATTGGAACCTGGTGCAGGTGGAACCAAAAGACGAGTTCCAGGTGGAAACCCTTTGCATTCTGGACCGGAGAGGAATAACACTTCAGAATAGAGTCGTCGCTCAGGTAAAGGTGCAATGGAAGCATTTTAGTCCTGAGGAGGCCACTTGGGAGTTAGAGGGAGATTACTGGAAATCTCATCCAATCCTATTCCAAGGAAGGGACAAACTCTGAGGACAATATTTTATTGAAGAGGAAAAGGATGTGACTTCCAAAAAAATAAAGTATTTTTGAAATTTCAATTTGTTGGAAATTTATTCCATTTTTAGTAAATTCGAATTTGGAAATTTTTTTCCATTTATGGCAATTCCGAATTTCGAATTTGATAATTGTAATTAATTATTATGATTTTTGGGCAGAGACCTAATTTGACCCAACTAACTATTTGACTATGGCACTTGTATAAAAACATAATATTTTATATTGATTTCAGGAGGACAAATGGAACAACCATGTAATATTTAACTGACCATGACTCCATGAGTGGGGAACATGTTGGAACTACCTCTAGGTTGATTGTTACAAGTTTCAAATAAGTGATTGGGCCATTGTAAGCCCCTAAAAATCAGCGATTTAGAAAGCTGTGAAAATTCCCAAGGGAGGGAAAAAGACCTAGGCAAATTGATAAATAGCATATGTGAGGAGGCATGACACTGCCAAGTATGCTCGGAAAGAGACTATTAATTTTTACTTGCTTTTATGAACACTACTACGTGAGTGTAAGGCAAGAGGAATCTATTGAAATTGAAGGACATTGCTAAGGAGGAGTTCCTAGTTTGCTCTCATGGATTCATGGTTAGGCTAGGGGGCGAATCAGGCAAGTGATTTTGGCTGCCTATTCTACAGTTGGGAGGAACGTGGTTGTTCCCTTTCTCATTCCAAGAATTGGTCCAGATACATTAGATTCCTTCTTCTTTGCTTGAATGATTTTGGGTAATATGATATTATGCATCTATTGGTATTAAGCTGAAATAATTTCCATGGATGATATATGTTTTTTTTGTATGAAGTTACAGTCAAAGGTTAAATCTCTAGGCAGAATTACCTATGTACACCTAAACTTGAAAGAACATATCTATCCATAGGAGTATGTTCATTTCTATAACCAAAATATTAGGAAGATATATTCATAAATATTTGGAGTTGAGAAATTATATATATATGTTACATATCAACTTATATATATATGATTATAGTTTATTATCTGCTGTAGGAACGATTGTATCTATATGGTTTATGTAGGTCATATATTGGATAATCATCTATTCTATTAAGGAATATACTTATATTACTACTATATTGTGACTCATTGTCATCATAGGTTCCACGTACAAGTGTACGGGTTTATAAACAACACATATTGTCTATAATGATAAAAGAATTGAATCTGGACAATGAACTATTTTACAAAACCATTGTGTTTTTTTTGGCGTGTTTAGCCTAGATCTATTCTTCTCGAATCATTAAATTCATCATGAAAATTTTGAAACTTCAAGTCCTGGAAAATCTTTCACCTTTCATAAGATCATCATGAGACATACGATTTTAAGGGTTCATTTCTGTAGTGGTTTTCAAACCTGTGTAAACATTTGTAGAAAACTGGAACAAATTTTCAGAAGTATTATATCTCTTTTTTACTGTACAGATTTAAAGGCGTTATTAATTGAATAAGGGGTTTACGAAGTATCAAACAAACTTATGACTACATTTATGAATATATATATATGTAAATGTTCATTCGGTAATCGTTATAACAAATGGCATAGAATTAGTAGCATACAATTGTAAAGGATTACACCAGAATCAAAACACGGAGACATCATTCACGTTACACTGATAGATTCCAGACTCTTCTAAATACCCGAGTCTTAAGATTTTGGCTGCACCGGCTTGACAAGGAAACAATTAACTCAGACATTCATACGTTCGGAAAACTAGGTACTTAGTTCCAGAAATTGGAGTACACTCGGGTCGAACACAACAAAAAAATAGGTCCAAGCTATTACAGATCCAAGATAAACATTACAAGAGAAAACACAAGTGTTTTTATTTACCAACACACTTATAGGTATGTCGAGGATCTACCATGACAAAAATGAATTGAGGTAAGGCTACAAGAGATGGAAATAAAACACCATTCATAATTCATTTCATTTTAGAAATGTCGAGAACAGATTCCTAGTATAGGAAAGAAATTAGTCACATTTTTTCCTTTGAATAATACTTAATACAAATCATAGTAAGAAATTGATTTAATCCTTGGGTAAATATACAAATTTAAAGTTCACTCCTGAAAATCAACTGTGAGAAGGAGTAACGAAGTTAAAAGCTAACACACAACGAACCAATTACAGAAATGGTTCCTTAATTGAATTCTTCTACCATTAACTGTCTAGGCCTTCTTGGCAAGGGAAAAATGGAGCCCAAGTACCTATTAAGAGGGGGTGAAATATCCAAGCGTGTGTCCTCGTGTGGTCAAAACCCTTGCACAGAGTTGTGAGAAATACCCTTAAAGTTTTGTTCAACATAAACACAGATAAAATAAAATAAAAGGAAACGAGCAATTTTAGGAAAGAGTTTGCCAAAGTAATACTTAACTTAAGTAGAGGGATATGATTATCCTTTTCCATCCTTAGGAGCAACGTATTTCTCCAGACCTGGAAGGGGAAGAGTCATCCTAAACTTCCTGATGGGTACCCTCGCAAAACCAAAGGGGCCCATCATTAGCGTTAAGAATCAATGAATAATCGAAACAAGAACATATCCAAGAACCAATACACGAATGTTGGAGCATGACCAAACTGCATAAAAGCATAAACTCAAGATCCATCTTATAGAAATATAAAGAAAACAATAGAACAAAACCAATGATCTATCTAACACTCTGCAAATAAGTTTTAAGGAAATTCAGGGTCGACATGATGCCAAAACCCCAAACGCGTATGCCTCGTAAGATGCTCGGAAAGAGAAAAGGGGGACATGCAGAACTTAACCGAACATCTTTAACTTCTGTCAAAGTATAATCCCTGCTTAAGGGTTTGGCCAACTACTATTCTTTTTGGGAGATTCTCAAATAAGGAAAAATCGCAGTCTTACGAGTTATCGAAAAGTATTTGGGATGGACCCCTGTTTTGTTTCACAACCCGGATAGAAACAACTTGAGAGAGAGGTTCCAGAATAAAAAATAAATATGCTTAGCATACAGGCATGTATAAGACCCTAACCCATTTAAACATATGATTTTCGTTTTCGACGAAGCATAACCGGGAATAGTAATAAAAGAACAACGAGTACAGGAGGAGGGAAAGAAGGGCCTACGAGCAATAAATAGGATAATACCAGAACAATAAGTCGAAAAAAGGATGAAAACTACAGTAAAATTATTATTTAGGATGGATACACACTGAAGAGTAGAAATATGGGAGATGCTCTGATCCACCATGCCTGTGCACAGTAAAGTCAAGAATAGAGAAAAGCTTAGGATTCAACTCAGAGTAGATTGGCAGAAAGATGAAAATGAATCATGCCTGCTACCCTAAGACACGACCCCGCATATATTTAATGTCGTGGGTATGATGAGGAAATGCACCATGTGAAAACAGTGAAGTGGAGTATTCAGGTTGGAGGTTACAGGGTGACTCTCATTTCCCCTCCACCTCTATTAATGGCTGGACATAAAATTAAATTCGACTGTCAATACATCTAGTCACATTTAATAAAATTAAGAGGACATGTAAGGATCTCCTCAAAACCCTTTTACTACTAGTTCAGTTAGTGCCAGTGGTTGGAGTTAGTTAAGCCTGGAAGGTTTAATCATCTACCACCTTAGGGATTTTCTTCCAACCAAGTAGATTATTGGGTTATGAATTCAGTCAACAGAATAATTCCCAAGGAAGCCCTCGAAGTTCGTGGTCACCTTTACCAAAAGCAAAACCAATAAATCTAATGCTAAAGCAATTATTTCGACCCCCATCCTTGTGTCTCTAAAGTTTTTGGGGACTTGAAGTCTAGGCTTGTGCACGTGTATGAGAGTGGATGTTTAATAAGGGGCTGAAAACCTAAGTACTAGGCCTATGTCCACCTTTCGTATTACTACAAAGTTTTAACATTTAACCACTTACGAAGACGATTATAACTTAAATCAATATTGAAGAGTAAATAGAAATTGAATACACACGATATTACAATTTTAAGGATTAATCCCCTTATTATGAATCTATCATACAGACTTAGAGCGTAATCCATCTACCCGCGCCCCTTACATTGCATCCATCTATATAGTAGGAGAAGGGAGTGGTGATAAGGAAATTGACGGAGCACAAACATCGTCCGACTCGGGAACGGAAATCGCAAATGCAAAGACAAAGGTTGGCCAGACAACTAAATGTTCTATTTCATAGGAGTATGTCAACATAGCTGAGAAAAATGGGTAGCCGAAATCACAGATCCACGGGAGAGGACTCTCAAATGGCTTGGCACCTTTGCTGGTGAATATGACTAGGAAACCTTCGCATTGTTTGGATCTCGAGCTCAGCTTAATCTCCACCCACCTTTTGCTCGTCCTCCCATTTACTCTCACCAGACTGATCTCACACCCCTTCTTCCATGCCCAGTAGCCCTAAATCTTTTCCTGGATCCCCACCTCCAACTCCATCACCATTATCTACTCTCGGGTTACCCTCCATGTGCAACTGCAAAGTTCAATGGCATCCGAGAAGGGTTAGTGCTAGTGCCTGCAACACGAGGCAACATTATTCATATGTTGCTCAACATATCATAGATCAAAACCTACAACCCGCACCGCCTGCCTACGAATTTCACAGTGAGAAGGCTTTGCATTGTTGCGGCAATGATGCAGCCTCAGTTTTTTTTTCAAACTAACAACAAAAAAAACAACGGCCTGGCCAGGCATATTATGTGGTTCAAAGGGAAGAATATCATACAATAATCATCGGCCAATATGTGCAAAAGCAAGAGCACTAATAGGTGCTAGTGTTCTGGATTTTGAAGAGAATGAGGGGCTATTGTTGTATGATATGCTCATATTTAGCAGAGCCCATATTTTCTTGATCGGTAATAGGAAGCCCTTCGAGTGACATAAGACCATTGGAAATTCCACAACTGTTGTTGTTATCAAGCATCATTGTAGCTACATGGAAATCCTTATTTGCACCTCCCTGGATGCCATTGAATTGAAGAGGAACAAATGGGGGAACCAGAGAGAAGAAAACAGTGGTGTGGTTCAGGGTGGCGATCCGTAGGAGGATTTAGGGCCAGCGAGAGTGGGAGAAGGGGTCTGAGAGTGGTCAAGTGAGAGGAAATTGGAGGGCATGCATAAGGTGGATAAAAATTGAGCTGAGCTCGTGATGCAGGGGATCGAATTTTGCTCAAAATTCACATTGCTTGGAATCGCTTCAAATCAAATAGGTGCGTAGGCCTCATCTCCATGAACCAAACACAACTCGAACAGGTTCAAACAAATGCCAGATGAGTGAGATATCATGTTCTGTTCAAATTGTCAAACAAGAAAAAAAAAATTGTTGACTGTACAGTCTGTATAGTTCGTACAGTTGTTGATGTGGTAGGGTCGTATGTTGACGTGGTAGGGCCATACGCTCATGTGGCAGGGTCGTACACTGATGTGGAAGGGTTGTATGACACATGGTAGATGTTGAGTTGGCAGGGCCTTACGACCCGTGGCAGGTGTTGAATTGGTAGTCATGTGGACGAATTAGCATCCGACACATGGCATATTTGTGGCAAACAGAATGGTGACACGTGGCCCAAGCGAGGGCCGCCATGTGTCACCTAGGTAATGGTTAAAACTTTGTGAGAGTCTTTAGTACTCGACCCCGCGACCTCCAAGAGGGGTAGAGCTTTCGGAGGGGCCACCAAATCGGTGCACCCACAATTTAGTTCTTACCATTATATGGTTTTGATTATATATAATTTGAGTCGTATTATGTTTTGGGGCGTGGACCAGGCTAGGGCTTAGAACCAACCCCCATTCACATGTGGATCACCATACGACCACCCACACACGCGTTTCAAATGGATTTGGATGCCCGTGTGCCAGGACACTTGGCCCTTAACCATTGGTTTTAAAAATCAACCCTTTTATGTGTGGAGGTGCGGTCACATGGCCATGCGCCAAACGACTTGAGGTTAGGGGGATAGGTTCCCTAACCGTTCTATAGTTGCGTGCAGTTTTTCATTTATGTGCCTGGTGCTAGGTTTAAGCATGAAAAAACATGCAGGGGCTGGGTTGGACACACAGAGGTGCATTTTGGCGATCCAGATACAACAAGTTTGAAGGGGAACTTCCAGGAAGCCTATCTTCTTCAATTTTTGGCCAAATCAGGTGTTGAAAAAGCCTAGCTAGGGGTTTTTGGATGTTCTGAAGCCATTGGAGCCATCTATTTGTCATTTTGAACATTGTAAAGAACATATTTTATCACTTTGAGAAAACAACATAAAAGATCCATTGGAAGCTGGACCAGGAGATGTAGCCCAAGAGAGGGGTGAACTCCTTTATCATTTGTTGTGTTATGTGTTTACTGTTTACTATATTTTCTGGTTATTATTGCATCTTGAATGTGTAATTTCTATAAAATTTGTGTTTGCAAATTGATCATTTTGCATAAGAACACTTAAAAACAAACTTGCAAATATTTTCAAGAATACAAGCCTTTATCATTTTCAGATCAAGTTGGTATCAGAGCTTAGCTTTTTGAAGGCTTGATTATTTGCAAGTGTTTTTTTTTTCAATGCTCACAAGGTTGAAACTCACAAGAGGGGAAGGTCAACTT